>SRPZ01000168.1:0-65462 GCA_018360255.1 Claviceps maximensis
GTATATTTTCTATACTATAAGTTATATAAAAGCTTTTATTTAGATTTATAGCTAGTAAGTAACTATAGCTACTATATATATATCTTAGTAAAGCTAAGTATAGAGTATATAGAAATAATAATAAACTTATTACTTTTAAGCCTATTACCTTAAAAGTAAACTACTATTTATAATCCCTAATTTTTAATAGATTATAAGCCTAGAAGAGATTTTTTAGTATTAAAAAAATTTACTAAATTTTATATATATTACTATAAATTTTTATTTATATGAAATATTTTAAAAATTATAAAAAAAGAAGTTTTTCTTTATAAAATAAAAATAAATTATAAAGAAAGGCTTTTTTTTATAGAAAAAGAATTTATAATTTATATTCTTTACTTTATAGTATATTATATTATAAGTTAAAGAATTTAAATACTTTTGTTTTATAAAAAATAAAAGAAAATTATAAAAGATTCCTATATTTTATAATATAATAAAAAATTACTTATTTACTATAAAGACTTATAAACTATATATTTTATAAATATATTTACTAAATTCTTAATTTATTAGTAATTAATTTACTATAAATTAGCTATAATAAATACTTAATAATAGTAAAGCTAAAGTATTATATAGAACTTTAAGTTAACCTAAGCTAATTATATAACTTAATAAATTATTAATTAAAATAATATAATTAATATTATTATATAATAGCTATAAGCTTTTATTATTACTAGAAATTTATAAAAATTAACTTTAAAGCTAGCTAAAATATAAATTTTAAAGCTTATTATAATAAATAATTAACTTACTTTAAATAACTTTTTTTTATTAAATGTTTTTAATACTTTTATTATTAAAGATTTTAATAAAAAAACTTATAGCTTTTTAAAAGCTATTAACTTAAAAAAGCTAAAAAACTTTAATTAATAAAAATAAGCTTTATTTATTTAATTTAAAGCTTTAAAAATACCTTAATTTCTAAAAAGTTCTAAAATTAGTAATATTTTTAATAATTTAAATTAAGCTATAATTCTTATATTATTAATAAATAGCTATATAAAAAGCCCTTAAAATACTATAATTTAATAAAAGATTCCCTTAAAAGCTTATAATTTATTTATAAAATAGTATTTTTAAAGTACTAAAATATAAAAAAGCTTTTTATATTTTTAGTTTTATATCTTAAATTTCTAAAATTATAAAAGTATTTTAAAGCCTTTTAGTATAATATTTAGTAATTTACTTATTAAATTAGCTATTTTTAATATTTTAATAGTAGAAATTAACTAAATAAATTAGTATTTATAAGTATTAAAGTTTACTTTTTCTTAATAAGCTAAAAAATAATATTTTTTTCTAAAAACTAATAAAGCTTTAAAGGTCTTTATAAAAATATTAAATCTATAATTTTTTATAATAAATTTATTAAAAAAATGAAAAAATAAGAGTTTTATAGTAATAAAAGCTTTAAATTATAAAGCTATTATAATTAAAAATTTAATAAATAAGAATTCTAAAGAAAATAAGAATTCTTATTTTAAAAAAAATAAAAAGAATAATTTTAAAGAAAATAAGAATAATATTAATTTTTTAAGCCTAATTTTAATAAAAAAAATAAGTTTTAAAAAAAATATTACTTAAAAAAAAATTCTAAAAAAGGGCTTTTATATTAAGAAATTTTAATTTAGCTAATAATATTATAAAACCTTCTAATAATAGTTTTAATATTAAGAAAAATAAAAATTCTTTTAATTTTAAAATTAAATTTAAGCTTAAAAATAAAATATTTTTTAAAGCTTTTAATTTTAATTATAAAATTATAAAAAATATCTTACTTTATAATATAGATTTTATTATATATTTAGTAAACTCTAAGAATAATTCCATAAGCTATATATTTTATATAAAAAAAATTTAAGCCTATTTTTATTAATAAAGAATTTATATATTTTAAAGATTATAAAAATACTAGGTTTTTAGTTTTATATTAATAAAATCTAAATAAATATAAGCCTTTTACTTTAAAGAATACTTTATATTTCTTAAAGCTTAATATAAATATAATTAATAGCTTAAAGTATTATATTTTTAGGGATTATATTAATAAAAATACTTTATTTTTAGCTAATAAGTTCTATATTATTTTTTTAAATATAAAAAAATAGCTTTTTTTTAAAAATAAAAGAGTAAAAAACCCTTAAATTATACCTAAATTAAGTTAATAATAATTATTATTTTTTAGATTATTTTAGCTATTAAATATAAAGTAGATTTTCTTACTTTATAAAAATATAGCTTTTTTTATAAAAGCTAATTTAAGCTAATAAAGTAAAAGAAATTATAAAAACTTTTAGTAACTTTAAAAGCTTAAAATCTAATTTAGCTTTTTTTTTAGTACTTATAGCCTTTAATTAAGTACTTTTTATAGCTAAAAAGCTTACTAAAATTAATAGTAATTTAGCTAATTATAAGCTATTAAATACTAAAAAACTTATTATAAAAGCCTTAAATAGCTTAGCTATTAAATAAGCTATTAAAAAATTAATACCTTTTATAAAAAAAATATTAATAGCTTTTTAAAAGGCTTATAGTTCTTAAATAACCTAATCAAAAGCTAAGAAAGAAAGCCTTATAATTTTATAAGGCTTTAAGCTTATAAATAATCTTATAAAAGGCCTTAAGCTTTTAAGTAATAAATTTATAAATTTAAGTCTAAAAAAGTACTAAAAGTTACTTAAATTAGCTAGAATTTAGTATATTAAATTAGGGTATATTAAGCTTTTTTTATTAAAAAAAACCTTCTTAATAACTAAAGAAATACCTAACTTATTTAAAATTAAAAATAAAAACTTTAACTATTTAATATATAATTAAATAAAAGTAATTAAAAAATCCTTTAAAAATCTAATTATAAACTTTTTTAAAGCTTTAAATAAACTAAAGAAAAATATAATAAAAATAAGCTTTATACTCTAAAATAAATACTTTATATACCTTATTTTAATAAATAAAAAAACTTAATATAAATAGTATTTTTTAATACTTAATAAAGAGAAAAATACTATATTTTTTATAATAAATAGATTTATTTAACTTATTAAAATCTAATTTTAATACTTATTTTAAATATCTTTATTTTAATAAAGATAAAGAAATTAATTCTTAAAGCTAGAAATAATTAGCTAAAAAGAGAATAAAATTTATTACTTTTTTTTCTTATATTTATAAGTAAAATAGGTTAATAAAGTATTTTATTTAAGTTATTTTTAATAAACTATAAGCTATTTTATAGTAATTAAGTTTATTTTTATAATAATAATAATAATAATTTTTATTATTATTAATTTAATTAATTTAATTATAAATTATATTAATTTATTAAGCTTAGTATAGTTACTTACCTTTAATTTAGAAAATTAAGTATTAAAGCTTAATTTTAATGCTTTAAAAGCTATTAGCTTATACTATAAGGTTTTAATTCTATTAAAAAAAAGACTTAAAGCTTAAAAGCTAGCCTTTAAAATAGTATTTAAAAGACTACTAGCTATATTAAAGTTTAAGATTTTTTAGTATATATGTCTTTTAAAAGATTAGTGTTGGTTTTTACTAGGTAGGGTAAATTAAAGCAGTACTGCAAAAAGGGCACAAAAAACAAGGTTAAAAGTTATATTATATAGATGTCTAGAATCTAGCTACCTATAGTGTTATAGGCAGAGGTATATATATATAGAGCTATAGGCTATTACATTACCCCATACCCTTCTTAGTATAGCTAATAGGATAGTATATATCTATTTTAGGTATACTAAGGTTACTCTATAAAGAAGTAATTCTAATACTTATAAATTTTCTCTTTTTATTAAAAAAGAGAAATTACTTAAAGAGTAGCTAAAAAAACGTATAAAAATAAAAATTAAATAAAGTAAATATAAGTAGATCCCTTAGTTAGAAAGAGTAATCCTAATTAGCTAGCTTTATACTAAGTTAATTACCTAACTTAATAACTCTAATCCCCTTTTATTATTTAACGTTTCTAATATTATTTATTCCCTTATTTAATGCTTCCCTTTTTACCTATCTTTCTATATAAATTTAAGCCTTATTCTTATTAATAAATCCTTTTAGGGCCTTATTTAGCGTTGCCTTTATTATAGTATTTATAATATTATTATCCCTATTAATCCATTAAATCTCTATAATCTCTTACCTCTTATATAATTAATAAAGGGCTATAATATTAATTATTAGTCTCTTTTTCTTTATTATACCTAACTTTATAAGATATTTATATAATAAAAAAGAGTTAGTATAGATAATTATTAGGATTAGTAGTATTTATAGCTTTTTAGTAATTATATTTAATATAATACCTACTATATAGGTAATATCTATACCTTATACTATTCTATATAGCTTAGATATAAGAGCACTTTTTATAACTCTTTTACTTTTAGTAAAGCTATATATAATAATATTTCTATAGAGATTAAATTTAGCATTACTACTGCTCTTTTTCTTATTATTAAGGATTATTATAAACCTAATTTATAAACTTAGGTCTTTATTATTTATAAAAAAACTATTAATAAATATATATAATGCTACTAATAGAAGGTCTAGTAGGATATATTAAATTCTATAGTTATAATTATTAATTTACTATTAGATTCTTCTATTAAGGTTATTTATATTAGTTTAATTAGGGTTTTAGGCTTATACTATAATTAAGAGGTTAAAAGTAGCTTTAGGCTAGTAGATTATTAAGATATATACTTTATAAGCTTATTACTTTATATATTTAGGCTTAGTAGTTAATTAATTAGGTATAACTATTACTAGCTTCTTACTTTAGCCTTTTTACTTAACTTTAATAATACTATTAGTAAGTTATAAGAGAATATAACTATTAAAAATAAGGGGTTTCTTAGCTATTAATTATAGCTTTAGTTTTATAAGGAATTCTATATTTTTTAATTTAACCTCTTCTCTCTTATAGAATATATTATTACTAAGGCCTAAAGTGTTATTAGTTTATATACTAATAATACTAAAGTTAGGATTTTTCTTTAATATAATAAGCAGGCATAGATTATAGCTTAATATAGTTATTATAAGTTTCTCCTAGTAGTGTTTTATATAGGTTACCTACTAATAGGTGCCTATCTCTATAATTCTATATAATAGCTTAATAACTTTTATAATTATATTTATAGAATATAAGTAAGTAATTTATTAAGGTAGTCTTATAATTATTAGCCTATTAAGAGTGGTTTATAACTATATATATACTTATATAATATCTTAGAGCTATAAGGAGATCTTTTCTTTTACTAATAATAGTACTAAAGCTATAATAAGCTATTAGCTAGCTCTTTAAATTATAGGAGATTATATAAGAATTATACCTTTACTGCTATTACTATAGCCTTAGATTATAAGTCTTAATTTTTTATATAGTGTATTAGTTCCTTTGCCTTTAATCTCTTTAATTATATAAGAATTAAAGAGATAATAGTTACTATAGTATTAAGGGTTAAAGGTAATAAATTTAAATACTTTTTAATTTAGTAAAGTATTAATTTTCTTCTTATTTAACTTAGTAAAGGGCTTACCTTTATTACTAATTTTACCCTCTTTTTTAAGGTTAATTATAAGCTAGAAATAATCTTTTTCTTTAGTTATAAGGAAGATAGTTAGCTTATAGGATTTCTCTTTAAAACCCTTCTTTTATTACCTTTCTATCTCTAGCGCTATAAAACCCTTCTTTTAAGCCTTCTCTTTTTATATATTTTTCTTTCTTTTTTTATACTATTAAGTAATATATAAAGCGCCTATAGCTTAATAAGTTAGCTATTACTAGGCATTTAGTAATAATAAAGTTAATAAACTACCTATTAAATTACTTACTTTTAGACCTTTTTAAGGAAAGAATAATATAGAGAAATCCCCTTTTTTTCTTTAAGTTAATTCTAAAAGAGAGAATTCTTTATTATTATCTAGGTTTACTAAAGGGACCTCTAAATAGCTATCCTTATTATAAGCGCTTTTAAGTATACCTTAGTTAGTAGTATACTTAAATAGTATAAGAGTTTAGGAGAATATTATATAATTCTTCTTACTATTTATAGTATAGGTAGCTATAGGTACCTTCTAAGGCCTTCTATACCCTTACTTTATTAGTAAATAAATCTTAATATCTCTAGACCTTTTTATTCTCTAATCTTCCTCCTCTTCCTTTCTATAGGTAGTATTTCTATCCTAGTTATTTAATATAGTAACTACCTAGTGCTTAATAGCTAATTTAATATCCTCCTTTATAAGGTTTATTTTTATTATATATAGCTTTATAATAGTACTCTAGAATTCTACTAAATTATTAGGTATTTCTATAGTATAGGTTTTATTAGTTATTACTAGTAGCTTATAAGGGCTATACTAATTACCTTTTTTTTACTATACTTATATATTTAATTATAGTAGTAAATTATAGGTTAGGAGGGTATTTAGTTTATTTTTAGTATATAGAGCATTCTATACTTATTTTCTAGTAAGGTATTTATAGGCTTTATTAGTAGCTTTATAGAGAATTATAGCTTATTAAGTTATTAGAAAACTAGGTATAAATTCTATAGTTATTCTAGGATATACTTTAAACACTAGTAGTATAGGTATAAGGCTATTAGAACCTATAGAGTTATTAATAGCTTTAATAGCTATTTATAGCTTTTAGGCTAGGGTAAGTAACTTACTTACTTTATTATTAATAATATTATATACCCTCCTAAGGGGTATATAGTATTATTTAACCTTACTAACGCTATTATAAGCTTCTATAGGCACCTTACTTATATTAATTACTATTAACTATACTAAGTAATAGAATTCTATAGAAGCAAAGCATTTTTTAGTGTTATAAATAATCTAGTTAAAAGGTCTAAGATATATATTAATTTAATATTTCTTAAGGGTATTCTAAATATTTAATGCCTTTTATTATTAGGGTTTAAGGAAGTATATAGCTTAGAATAAGGTTATAGTATTAATAATATATAGAATAGGTTTTCTATTAATTTAGAGGATATTAATAATAACTTTATAGTTAAAGTTATAGTTCTTTTTTAATATAAATTTAAAGTAACTAGGAGCTTTACTATATATTTAATATTAGTAATATTTCTAAGTAAGCTTCTTAATAGCTACTACTATTATCTCCTTACTAATATATTATAGTAGCTTTATAAGTCTTACTATAGAAGGGTAGCTAAAATAGCAGTAAAGTTAGTAGATTTTCTACTTTAAAAGGTAGAAAATCTCTGCTTTAGTAGCCTATAAGGTCCACTAAGGGTATCCCTATTTATATATAATAAAAACCTTTATATTACCCTAAATAAGTAGATTTTTAATATTATTTAGCTTTATATTTATTCTATTTATATCTATAATATAATATAGAAATAGTATTAATAAGCTAAGAATATAGAAGTTAATAGGACTAAAGACTATTAGTATATAAAGAATATCTAAAGATTTTACTAATTTAGCTTTAAAATTAATAGTATATTAATTAGTAGCTTTAATCTTTAAATATAGCATTAACTTTATTAATATAGTTACTTAGCTAATCCCTACTATTAATATACCTACTGCTTTAGTATTTAAAATAATTCCTTAGAATACCTTAGTAGTGTATCTCTCTTTTAATATAAAGTATTAAGGATTTAATTAGTTAGTTTACTAGTAGGGATTATTACTAGAAAGAGTATATTTAAATATACTATTTTTAAGTATTTTTAAGAGAAGAGAACCTTTAGAAATTAGCATTTAAAGTAATAATACTAGCTACTTTAAAGTAGGCCTTTCTATTAAAGGTAGCGTTAATATAAAAAATTAGGTAAATATTAACTCTAAACCTTAATTTATTTTTTACTCTATAGTAAAGTATATATTAATAGCTTTCTAAATAGAGTAGTTAATATAGTTTAGTGCTTTATCCTTATTTTTATTAGATTTTATTATAATACCTTTAAATACCTATAAGAAGGTATTATAACTTTTATTAATTAGTAGGTTCTTATAGTTTTTACTCTTTTACTAATAATCCTTTGCTTTTTATTACTTATACTTTAGGTAGTTTATTAACTAATATCCCTATTTTCTATAAATAAAGCACTTCTTAGGGAATTTTAAAGAGTTACTTTTTCTAAATAAGAATTGTAGTTTATTATAAGCTTATCTATATTAATAGTCTATAAATAGTGCTTTATTATTTTCTTTATTTAAGTTAGTAGCCTTAGCTATTTACTACTATAATAAGATATTCTTATTTATATATAGGCATTTCTTAAGGTCTCTAAGCATACCTTTAAATATTAGTATATAGTTAAAAAGTGCTAATTTATACTTAGAAACTAAGCTTATAGCTATAATAAGCTAGCTATAAAGCTCTATATTAACTATAGTAAAGGGGAAGAGACTATAGTGAATTTTCTTAAGGTTTATAATAAGAAGCTCTAAGCACTTTAATTTAGTCTTTCTAGGATTTTCTATAATAATTTTATAGAAGAAAATATAATTCTACTTAAGGTAGTAAAATTACTAGTTACTTTTTATTTTAAAGTGCTCTTTTATATATTTTATAAGCTCTTTAAAGGGTAAATAACTACTAAAGAGTTTATTAAGGTAGAATATAAGGGTATTATCTATAAGTATAATAGAAAATACTCTAAGCTAAATTTCTTATAGAATACTATATTTAGTATAAAGGTTAATAAAAATATTAACTTTAGGGGTTATAAAGTTATATATTTTCCTACTATATTTATTCTCTTTATTATAGCCTTTTATAATATCCCTAATAATTTATTAGATTTAGTTATTAAGTATAGTATCTATAGAAGTAGGTTATAGAGAATACTAAAAGTCTTACTTCTTTTAATATCCCTTATAGCTATTTTTATAAGGTATTACTATTAATAGTAATTATTCCTAAGTTTATTCTTTTTAGTATTATAAAGGGTATTATATAGTAGTAGGGGGAATTTATATATACTAAGATTCTAGTTTTCTAGGTAGTAAGGGATATTATATTATAGTAAAAGGGGTTTAGATACTTTAAGGGGGAATTTATAATAGTGTAATAATAGAAGAAATATATATACTTTATAAAATATATTATAGTAACCTAGATATTTTATTATTTTTATTAATAATTAGCTCTTTAGTAGTAAATAGAGTTTTAGTAATTTTAGCTTCTATTTCTTTATATAGCTTAATTTCTTTATTTTAAAGTATATTTTATAGAGTTTATTAAAGTAAAGTATTAATTCTTTTAAAGTCTATTAATATTTATTTTATAAAGTTATTTTAGAAGTAGTTAAGTAAATATCTTACTCCTTAATTTTTAAGTTAGTAGTATTAAATTTAATAAGTAATAATATTATTAATTTTAATAAGTAAAGTATTATAGAGGTTTACTAGGTCTTTTTATATATCTTTTTAAGCTAAGGAGATAAGTTATATAAATTATATTAAATTAAAAGGTAGTATATTAGGGTTAGGGTATTTTAAATTTACTACTAAGTATAAATTATTAATATTACCTATTTATTTACTAATATACCTTTAAAGAGAGTTATTATTATATATATATATTATTCTTAGGGAATCTAATATATAGGGGTAGGGTTAATAATAGTTAATAAATTAGGGATTATAGAATTTATAATAGTTAACTAGCTTAGTTAAGTAAACTTAGGTTTTTCTTTCTTTAAAGTAACTAAAAAGGTAAGAAAATAAGTAAAAAAGGGTAAAGAGAGGTTTATTATAATAAATAATAAAAAAAGAGGTCTTTTTTTAATAAAAAAGTTAGTAGAACCTACTAACTATAGAGGTTAGTTTTTTAAAGCTTTTTTTTATAAAAAGTGCCTTTTTTTTAATAGTAAAAATTCTATAATAATAGGTATTTTTACCTATAGTATAAGTAAGGAAATACTCTAAGCTTATCTCTTTAGTATTATTAGTTTAATTTATAGTTTATAACTAAATATAATTACTAATTAGTATTAGTTTTTACTAAGTAGGGTAAATTAAAGTAGTACTATAAAAAGGGTATAAAAAATAAGGTTAAAAGTTATATTATATAGATATCTAGAATCTAGCTACTTATAGTATTATAGGTAGAGGTATATATATATAGGGCTATAGGCTATTGCATTACCTTATACCCTTTTTAGTGTAGCTAATAGGATAGCGTGCATCTATTTTAGCTGCGCTGAGGTTACTCCGTAAGGGAGCAATTCCAACAATTAGTTACTAAGACTAGCTTTATAAAAATTATAGAACCTATAAGCTCTATAAATCTAGGCCTTCTTAGGTATTTTATAGGGAGTAACTCTCTAAAAAGGGATAAATTATTTTATAAAAACCCCTTAAAACTCTTTATAAAAAGTAATTTCTTAAAAAAAAAGTAACTAAAATTTATTAAATATTAGTTTTTTTAATAAAGATTACCCTATAGCTTATAATTAAATAGTTAATATAGAGACTAGTTAATTTTTAGGCCCTAAGGACTTAATATTAGCTTAAGAAGTTAATATAAATAGTATAGCTAAAAATTTACTAAAAGAAATTAAGAAAAATCTAAATATAATAAATATTAATTTAGTAACTTTAGTAAAAAAAATCTACTATAAAGCTTAGTAAAAAGCTAAAGAAAAACTAGCTAATTACTTTAAATTTAAAACTTAAAAGTAAGTAAATTTTAGTTTAAAAAGAAAATACTAAATTAAGGCTATTTTTAGTTAATTTAAGTAACTTTTAAAGATAAATACTTTTAAATTTATAAATATAAATACTATACTTAAAGGCTATAAAATACTTAGAAATAAGCTTATATTAAAGCTTAAAAAAATAAATACAATAATTCTTTATAATATAAAGCCTAGCTAATAGCTAAGGAATTTATTTAAATAAAGGGCTTAAATTATATAAATACCTTTACTATTACTAGTATTTTATTTAATTAGTAAATATTACTTAAAATAGCTATAAAGGAAAATTTAGAAATAATGTAAGTAAACTTTATAAATACTTTTTTTAATAGTTTATTAAAAGAGCTTATTTATATATAAATTCCTAAGAGATATATAGAATTTATAAAGTAAAATCTATAGCTAAATAATTTAGCTAAATAATATAGTTATAAAACATTAAAAAATTAGGTAATAATTCTATTAAAGTTACTTTATAGCTTAAAATAAAGCTTTAAAAAGTAGTAATAAATCTTAATAATTATATTAAAAAATCTTAGATTTTCCCCTTTAATTTCTAACCTAGCTATATTTTAAAATCTAGCTATAAAGACTTTTATTATAACTTATATTAATATCTATTTACTAATAGAAAAAGATTTAATATATATAAATAAGCTAAAATAAGATTTATATAAAGCTTACTTTATAAAAACTAAAGGCTTTATAGAACTTTTCTTAGGGGTTTAAATTATAAGAGATTAAAAGAATCTAATTCTTAAAATATATTAAAAATAATATATTTAAGAGGCATTATTTTAATTTAAGCTAATTAATTATAAATTTATTAGAATTCTTATATAGCTTAGATACTTAAAAATATAGCTTACTAAGAAATTAAAAACTAAGTAAATTAAGGAATATTAAAGTATTATTAGCACTATAATATATATAATATTACTTACTAAACCTAATATTACTTTTATACTATAGTAGCTATTAATAGCACTTATAAGCCTATATTTAAAGTACTTAAATACTACTAAAAACCTATTAAAATACTTATTAAGTATATAGAATTTAGCTTTTTATTATAAAAAAAAACCTAATAATAATAATAAGAAAAATACTACTAGCTCTAGCTTAGTTAAATTCTATAATAGTAATTTTATAGGTAATAAAGCCTTTTAAAAATTTACTTATACTTATCTCTTTAAGCTAGCTAAAGGCCTTATAAGCTAGAAATTAAAAAAAGCTAGCACTATAGCTTTATAAACTATAGAAGCTAAGTTTAATATAATTTATAAGACTTTTAGAGAGCTATAGTAGCTTTAAGGGATATTTAAGGAGCTAAAATACTTTATAAAACCTCTTATATAGATATTTTATAATAACTAAAGTGCTATAAAAATAGCCTATAATTTAGTACCTTATAGCTATATAAAGTATACCTTTTTTAAATTTTACTATAATTAATAATAAGTCTTAGCTAAGCTAGCTAAAATAGCTTACTTAAATACTAAGAAAATGCTAGCTAATAGGCTAACTAAGCCCCTATTTAGCCCTTTATATATAACCTTTCTAAATTTTATAAGCCTAAAACCCTTATAATTATAGGGTATTATTCCTATAAATTTACTTATAAAATTAGCCTAGTTAATAGCTAAAAATAATAAAAATAATTTAAAATTAAAAATAATTACTAAAATAAGAAAAAATATACTCTTTATATTTAATAAGTAATTAGTAACTAAATTACTATACTTTACTATAGTAAATATAATCTTTTTAAAGCTCTAAAGTAAAGCTTTTTAAATTTATTATCTATTTATATTTATAAATTTTCCTAGATTTTATACTAAATTTTCTTTCTTTTAATTTACCCTTTTTTTTAACTTTTTATAATTACTAGCTATAATACTTCTTTAAAGGGGGTATTAAAAATAATAGCATTTTTAGGGGTCTTTTTTAGTTATTAGTGCCCTATTATAGGCCCCTAATATAGAGCCTTATAGGGGAAGTTAGCCTAAGGTAACTTAGCTATATTATATATATATACACATTACTAACTTCTTAGTTTATAATTAGTTAGCAAATCTAATAGCTATAAGAACCTACTTTTCTTAAATTATTTAATTAAATAACCCTTATTCTAGTATATATTATAGCTATTAGCCTAGCCTAATAGCTATATATAATAACTTTTATAGAATTAAATTCTAACTATATTTTTAAGTATAACTAAAAGAGTTATATACTATAGAATTAGAAAGTAAATATAAGAAAAAAAGGCTACTTATATTAGCTAACTTAGCTACCTTATAACTAGCTTTAAGGCTACTTTATAGAATAACTAGGGATCTATAAAAAGTCTTATAACTAGATTCTTAGTTACTAAAATTAGGGCTTTTAAATAGTATGTATGTATTTATTACGCTAGCCGTCTAAGCAATCTATGCTTAGCCGTATCTAGAACCTCTGCTCCTGAATTTTTATCTAGTTAAGGAAAACCTTATTAGGTTACTAATTAGCTAGCTAGCTAGCTAATTAGTTAGTTGCCTAATAGGATAAAAAACCTTACTAAATATATTTATTTTAACTACTTTAAGCCCCGCTTTCCTTCTCATAAAATCCGGTTTTCTTTAATTACCCCATACCCCACATTCTTATAACTACCCTCCCGTTCCCCACTTTTATTACATCTATTTTTTTCTAGCAATCACGGCTGCAAACCGGCTCTACAACCTAAGAGCTAGGGGGGGGTTCTGCCCATTTATAGCGCGGGAGTGGCTAATCCGCGTTGCTTAGTAAGCAAGGAAAAGTGGGGGCCAGACCCACTTTTTTCCTGCTTACTAAGCGCTAATTAGCTAGAAACAGTCCCCCCCTGGCCTCTTTCTAGCCAATTAGAGTCCGGTCTTTCTTAGTGTGCCCCGCACACACTAAGAAAAACCGTGTATTTATATATTATAGCTTATATCTTACTTTATAGTAAGTTTATCACTAAATTAGTATTATAATTTATAATAAAATTATAAGGAAATTTACGACTTATTTATAATAAGCTATTTTATTTTAAAGAAAAGAAATTAAAAGATAAGTCTTAGTTAAGTAATAATACTAGTCTTTTATAATTTATTCTTATATTTAACTTTAATTTTCTTACTAAATTATTACTATTATTTTAGGACTACTATAATAGTAATATACTTTTACTCTATTAACTTCTTACTTATTAAAGTTATTATTAAGCTTTAGTAAAGGTAATTTAGTTTATTCTTAAGTAATTCTAAAATTCTATTTTTGAAAAAGACTTATATAGAATATATTTTTTATTTCTACTAATTAATTAAGTAAAGCTAATTTTTGTTAATTTAGAAGCAGAAGTTCTAAATATAGCTAAGCATAAATTGCTTAGATAGCTAGCGTAATAAATATAATATAATAGTGAATCTATTACTAAGGTTATCTTATAATTTATTATAGAGTTATAGGGAAATATTAAGGGATTCATTTATTATAAAGTATTTCATATTCTAAGGACGTTACAGGCCCAATTTATACTAGAACTGCTGGCAGAGTGCGACCTCACCTGGACTTCTAGCTTCATGCTAGCCATTTTGCCGAGCTTACGTCGATCGATACTATCGCAGAAGTATCGAGGTTGAACGACTGAGACCGAAAACTGGATTCTTTTATTCTGCACTGTTTGTAATATTTGCACCTATTTCAATCTTGCACTTTCCTGGTTCACAGTACTGAAGCTATTCTGGGAACACTAAGATGGATTATGGTACGTCTTGAGCAATAAATAATACATTAGAACGATCCCATGGCTAAATTTCTACATGTTTGGTATAGACTGGATCTTGGACAGCGGATACTTGCCACACTCAATCATTCGACTAGGGATACGTCGACAGCTGCGAGATCGTCTAGCCCTGATCGCGAACAGCTCACTGAATGATGCCTTTGAAGCCAAGATGGCTTTTATTGATAGACTGAGGACTCGGCCCATGGCGATAGCCACGGATACAGCTAATAAGCAGCATTACGAGGTCGGGACAGGTGTCCTCAATGCTTGTCTAGGTCCGCGAATGAAGTACTCATCTTGCCTTTATCCTCGAGGCGATGAAACTCTTGCTGAAGCAGAGGTCGCCATGCTTCGGTCGTATATCGATAGGGCTGAGTTGCACGATGGCATGGACATCCTTGATCTTGGGTAAGTCCTGAAACGTTTCCCGCCTCGCTTAGGTTGTCAGAGAGGCAGAAATGTCTGAGTGTATAAAGAAGGGGTTTAATACTATTTTTCTTTCAGTTGTGGTTGGGGCTCTGGGGCTATATACTTCGCAGAAATGTTTCCGAACTCCACCATCACAGCTTTCTCGAATTCTCGGACTCAGAAGTTGTACATAGAAGCCGAGGCAAATCGTCGAAACATCAACAATATCAGGGTGATCACTGGAGATATCATTGATTACAATTTTGATCCTGAAAGTTTCGATCGTGTCGTGTCTATCGAGGTTGGCAACATTGTTTATCATCAATCCCCAAAGCCTGTGACTAATATTATCCAGCTATTTGAGCACATGAAAAACTACGAATTGCTAATGGCGAAGGTCTCACGGTCATTGAAACCGGGTGGCAAGCTATTTGTTCACATCTTTTCGCACTGCAGCACACCTTATGACTACGAGGAGGGCTGGATGACAACACATTTCTTTACTGGTGGCACCATGCCATCTGCTGATTTGTTGCTCTATTTTCAGAAAGAGCTGCATATCAAGAAGCAGTGGTGGGTAAATGGAACACACTATTCCAAAACTTGTGAGGTATGTTTGCCAAGAAGGTTACAAAATATGTCAGAACAAAAAAAAAATGAAAGCTAAGCGTTGCGATAACAGCATTGGCTGTCTTCTATGCTGTCAAACAAGAAAACGATGTGGCCCCATTTGGTGGAAACTTATGGAGAAAAGGATGCTGCTACATGGTATTACCGCTGGCAGATTTTCTACATGGCCTGCTCAGAGCTGTTTGCATATGACGGAGGCGACACTTGGGGTGTCTCACACTATTTGTTCGAGAAGCCTGAAAATCCTTGATTTGCATATCTCGAATACCAAATATGAACCATTGATATAAATATACGAGAAAGCTGGGCATTCATGTTTTTGTGCGACATCAAACCAACACAATCTACTGTTTCTGAATCTAGTGATCCCATGGGTGCTTCCAACCCATCAACACAGGTCCTATTTTGAGAATTAGCACTGGCCTGCATAAGTTCCTGGCCTTGTTCGAACAACATTGCCATGTGAAGACGACCGATAAATGGGTAGGGTAGTCGCATACCATCCTTCTTCGCTCTGTACATAAGCTACCAGCCCCAATGAATGTCAGCTCAGCGCATCGCGTCGTGGTGTGGCGATTCGGCACATCCATCGATATACAATTGTGGTGGTCCAACTGTCAATTGTCTTGAGTAGGACACTTACCCAAAACCACATTCCTGCGCCCAAAGCGGTGGCAGTCAGTCGATAAATAGGAGCCACATGGGGCACTGGAGGCTTCGGAGGTCCCATGACGAAGGACTTCGTCTCTTGCGATTCACTTGACGTGCTAAGTATTTCGCGGAGTCAGGAGAATTGAGCTTGCAGTGTAATGGTCGTCGTCTGAATTGTCGCAGTCAGCAGGTGTTTTCAGTCTAATAAGTCCTGACTGCAGTGTCATGCTTACCTTCGATTGACGGAATAATAGTATTGAGTTCGGCGTGCAGATCCGTCGTCACCGCGCCTTCGTAGTTGTGATCACTGACTTTCGCAAGACCGAGGGTCCACAGCGAACCAAGCCGGGTTGGCTTAGTAAGCGGGTTCTCGATTCGGAAGCATCTGCTTAACGATGCCGAAAAGCGTACAACATGAGTGCTGCTATTCGAGGGACAGCCCCACTTTTTATTTATTCTGAATAATAGCTTATGTGTTAAGTTACTTTAAGATTATAGGAAAATATAAATAATACTACGGTATTCGTAAACTATAAGTTTTAGAAGTCCAATAATTTCAATTTCTATGTAATATATAAATTAAAAATATAATTATAATTCATAATTTTTTTTATATTTTATTATACTGAGAAATAGAAACAAAAGGTAGATGATTATAGTGAAGTATATAGCTGCCGAATAGTGGAACTATCGCGCGAATAGCAACCCTTTTTAACAGCTTAACCAAAAGTGGATGGATGCGGAGGTGCTGCTTCCTCGGTGTTAGGGATATGTGGCACGACATGCCTGGTGCAACGTTCTGGAAGGATGAAGAGGGGAGGCGAATGGGTTTCAAGATTCAAGCTCACGTATCTGCTGGATCTTTTCATGTCTCTCTCTCCGTGTCTGCCACAGACTCTACGTGATCAAAGCAATGTCGATCAGGTGAACTTGTTGCTGAGTTGTCGTCTGAACCTTAAGTCTTACCTCCCCCTTCACCGTCATCTTTCAGGCTCGCCATCCCTGAAACCACTGATCGACACTTGCCGATCTCGAGTTTACTCAACGTTTAACTTTGTCCGAGACTCCACGGATTCCCTCACCACTATTCTAGAGTCGAGTAAACCGCGTTCATTCATCACTCGGCAAGGCTACCACTTGAGCCCAATAGCCATGCAACGGCCCCAAACGACATATACCCGGCGTCGCATGTAAACTATCCATTGTCCTTCAGTATTAATCGGGGATACTTTCTCTGGTAGTTATTCCTGGGTCGCAGGCATGGCAGCAGCCGGAAGCATGGCTCCGCAATTAAACTCGAAGTCGCCAACCATACGTCGAATACGTGAGTGCTCAACGTCAAATTATAACAATAAGACAGCCCGCATAACTTTGTTTGTGGTTTCCGAAACTATGGATGGCATGGCGCGCTGACATTGGTGGTGAAGTGCGCGAGGCTGCCGAAATGTCCAAGTCTGCCTCCGGAGACTACACTGCCGAGCCTCTGGAATCTGACCTTTTTGAATGGCACTTTACTCTTCGTGGTCCTCCAAACTCAGTCTACAGTGAAGGCCTCTACCACGGTCGAATAGTTCTCCCTCCTACATACCCGCTGCGGCCGCCAAGTTTCCGCTTCACAACTCCAAATGGTCGTTTCGAGGCGAATCGGGAAATATGTCTCAGCATCAGCGGTCATCATGAAGAGACATGGCAGCCAGCGTGGGGTATCAGGACTGCAATTGTAGCGTATGTGATAACTGTCACTGGATTATTTTATTTTATTTTTTGCTTTTATGTGAAACTGCTGATAACGAAACATTTTTGCTCAGACTGCGGAGTTTCATGGAGACAGATGCTCGCGGGCAATTGGGCGGCTTAGAGACGACGGATGAGGTACGCCGTCGCCTGGCGCGTGAGTCTCGCCTCTTCAAGTGTCCAACATGTACTCGCTCGAACATAGACATCATCTGCGAGGCAGAGAAACTGGCTGTTGAGTCCTCGGCTTCCAAATGTCCCGATGTACAGATACCACACGAGCTGAGTATGGAGTGGAAGGATGAAATGACGGCCAAAGCTCAGACTGGCGAAGGCGACGCCTCACTTGTCGGCCAGCCTTCAAAATTCCACGATGGCGTACTTGAAAGTGCTGAATTGGCCGAAGGATTTGTGCCAACCGGACCTGCGGAGTCGCAGGCATCAGGCGTTTCCCAGCTTGGGCTGCCAACTGCAGATCCGTCGCTGGCTTCGTCAAATAGTTCGACCGCACGTCTCGCAGAAGCGGAAGACAATACTGACCAACACATGACTTTCCAGCAGCAATTTCGTCCCAGGCAACCGACGACACAACAGCCGCGCGGCTTAGGTGACGTTCCGTTGTGGATCGACCGAGCCATAGTTGCACTCATCATTGCTTTAGCCGCACTTCTCATCAAAGTCCTGTTCGGCATCTGACAAAGCCCGCCAGTCAGTAAATGAATATGTTTCATAATATGAGCAGTATCAAAGTCAGCCGTTCAACAGACATTATCAGGGCATTGATGCAATTGATGCAACAGCATATTGGAGATCGAATTCGCAGAGCTTCGTTCGACATCTTATAAAAACAAACCCTGACACTATTCAGGAAACTTGAAGAATTGCATATGCATGTTTCAGTGTAGTTGATGTAACAACGTCCACGTACTTGATTCTCTTGAAAACTTGGGTTGAGCGGATTTAGCATAAGGCGTTACAATTATTTTCAATAGCCTCAACTTATTTACAATAATCCAAGAGTAGAATGCCAAAATTGGCTGCCTTTGTTCGACGTCCGCTCCGATATACGACATTCCTCAACTATCATGTCTTGTCATTATGCATGATGCGCAGCCACGGCACAACCAGCCACCACCACTCGCCAACGAGTGAGCCAATCCCATCGGAGAAGTCCGTGAGCACGCCAGTTTGCTTCCCCCAGTGCACTATGAGTCGCACCTCAAACTCGTCCAAGATTGGTTGTAAGGTACTACATATGCCCCTGATATCCATGGAGCCCCGAGTTGCTATGGCGAAGCACAAGGCGCCCAGGACTTCAGACCAACGAGTTTCATTTGGTTCGCCGAAGATGTCGACCCATTGAGGTAATTCTCCGTATCGGCCGGCCAGTGGTGGAGGGTTCGCGCAAGCAGTTTGGATGACGTCAATTTGCTCGTTGAACAGGTAGATATCCGTGGGCACGGCTTCCAGACTGAAGTGATAATACGACTTGGGATACTTTCGACTTTCGTAGTTTCCAGGTTCAAATCCAAAAGGGATGTATGGCAAGTTTGTTGGCACCAATCGGATTCTCCCAGCTGCACTCAGGT
The DNA here is from genome assembly GCA_018360255.1 of Claviceps maximensis. NCBI lineage: Eukaryota > Fungi > Ascomycota > Sordariomycetes > Hypocreales > Clavicipitaceae > Claviceps > Claviceps maximensis. Next base: position 19,566 of record SRPZ01000168.1, read on the forward strand.
TTGTCAGGGCCATCATGGCTCCATCGCTAAAAGAATAGGGGATCGTCATTTTCCCGTGCTTTCGGAATGCCACGTCCAGCTTCATTTTGAATCGGGCGGCATCGTTGTACTTGGCACTTTGGGCCAGCTTGCCAAGGATAGCCAGGTATCCTTCATTCAGCCTGTACGGCCTACCACCCAATGGTGGCTTCTTGCTCTTGCATATGATTCTCTGCTTCGTCAACTGATCGATAGCTTCCTTAAATACTACTGATACCATGCGTTTGTTTTCTGGAAAGAGTGTGAAGAATTTGTCTCTGATGTTCTCCACCGAGTATTTACCGTCTGCTGTGACACAAAGAGACTTGACCCAAGATTTCGCAATATCGAGGTCAATTGAAGGGCTTGATAGTTGCGCTTCGTCACCGTCGTGATCGGCGAGGGAAAAAGCGGCTGGCAAAGAGGTGGCTGCTTCAAAACGTGCAAAGACAGAAGCCTGAACATGAAAAAATCGTTCTCGCCAATCGTCAGCCACGGCCCTTTTATCTGTCAAGCTGAAGCGATCATCGAACGAAAGTCGTGAGCGAGGAATCTCGAAACCCTCTTGCCGAGGAATGGCCACAGTCCAGCGGATAAGCCCAGCCCAATCATATCTTTCAGGATTATCAAAGTCAATCATTGGCACGTCACCGCGCTCGACCGCTGTAAGGTATCTTTCTTGGAAGGCCCGCGTCAATGTGGAAACAAAGGGCCCTTGCTGCTTTCGACAAGCATCCCAAAATTTGCGCAGACGTTGAAGACCGGCGTTTGGGAAAACGAACATGAGTAAGCCCCAGTCAATCGACTTATCTGCTCCACCCATCAGAGTGCGTACAGCTATGAAAGCTGCAATCAATTCATCGGGAGAGTCGAAAGGATAATCTTCCCGGTCAATATCGTCGTCCAGATTGGGTTTGACTCCAGCGCCAGGTAACGAGGTCAGCGCGCGGGTGACAAGCGCTACACGTTTGGCTTTGACATTGAAATGGGAAGCTGCTTCGGCACGCCCAGCACGGTATACATGAGGATGCACTTTACCGGCCGAAGTAGATTCTTTCCAGTCGAGCTCGTCGTCACTTGAGAACGACGTATATCCTGCTTCTGCTGAGATAGTATCTCCTGACAACCAATTCAGCTGCTCACTCGCAGGCCAGATAAGTTTACAGGACCCGACCCCCATATTCACGGCCTCGCCGACAAATCGTATAAAAATGTTGTGTGGACCGGCAGGTCTGGGCCTGGAGCTCACCAAGGGCACTGAAAACCTCATCTCCATCTTGAGGCACGTGCGAAGTGTATCAACAAAATGTCGATATCTTTCAAGGTCAATATTCTCGACAGAACCCAGCGTTGGCTCGATATAGCCAAATCGCTTCTCCAAGTTTTGAGAAAGATTTTCCCAAGCAAGCCACTGTGCATCTGGCATCCAGCCTCTTGTGGTGAAGCTTCCATCCATTTGTTCAAAATATTGGTCGTCCAAGGATACCCATGATCCATCAGAGCCATATAGAACCGTCACAGCATCATTCCGAGTCTCGAGGCCAGCGCCATCACTTAGGCTTTCTTCTGCAAGATCGACGGGAATACCGTCATTGTGATTCGTTTCCTGGGCTGAATCATCTTGCATAGCCATCTGCGCTTTATCGAAAGTCATTTTCCGTAAAACCTCCATCTCCGGACCATCTGGTCCAAGAAAATCGTTTGGCTCGAGGAATTGTAACCTCAAAGCTGGAGCCGTCCCGTATAAATGTGGTGGAAAGTCATCCTGAGACTCGAACAAGACAGGCTGGCTATCAAAAGAAGCAGTCTGGCAGACCTTGTGTCGCTTTGTGGACGGAAGACGAGCAGCGTCCTCTGTGCCATCGTTGGCTCCCCAGTGTCGTTGTCTTTTCACTCGATCCCGAGTCTCAGACCCCTGATCCTTCCTAGCAGCGGCTTGCGCAACGTATACTGGGGCTCGAAGAGTAGCCACCTCTTTTGCCAGTGCCCTCCGCCCACGTCCAGCGACTTTGACCTCGGATAAGCCAGCACTGATGTCTGCCTTGAGCAAGTTCTCCCCATGTGACGCCGTGGACGGTCTTTTCATCTTTTCGAGTAACTTGAGAGACTCTGGAGAAAAAACATCGACGTCCGGAAATGTTAGTAGTTGACACTTCGAAAATGACCCTGATGACTCGCGGAATGCATGCCAATGCTCCACGACAATGCCCTCTTTCAGAAGGTTACTTAAGGTTGACTGAAACTGAGTCTTGACAGGAGTGTCCTTTCCGATATATTCTCTATTCCACGACGCCAGAACCGAGTCCCAAAGAGGCTTGCCACCAATCACGACGCCATGCTGCTCCTTGAGCAGTCGTTGTATCAAAAGACTCAACTCTGGGTGGCTAATCTTAGGCTTGGTCTTGGTTGACTTCAACTCACGTTTTGGTATCAAATTAGCGTCAGTTTCGTTGTTAGATTCATGAATTTGACCACCGACTTTTTCTGCCTGATTAGCGGTGACCCCAGGTGCCTCTTGGGCGTCGGAGCTTGTCATGGTGACTGCAGTAGGAAATTTGCCAGGACTTCGAACGCATCCTACACTTCTTGAAAATATGTTGTTACCGATTTCGCCAGTATCTGGATATGCGTGATTGTGCAATATCAAGCCTTGTCCACGCGATTCAGTGGCACGAGGGGAAAGCAAGCCTTGATGAGTCTCGGGAAGAGAAAGCTTCACTGATTCGTCGGAAACAGACATGCTTCTCCTCCATGACTTCACAGTCCCACCGACGGAGGGAGAGGCAATATCGGTGTGTGCTTTGCTCGCTGCTGAATCCTGATCAGTAGACAGAACGTCATCAATTGAAATTTGCTCAGCTCTGTTACGACACAGGTAGGACTCACGACTGGCAATCGCCAGTTTGGAGGAGTTAGAAGATACTATTGGGCATTTTGCTTCTGGAGAGGCAACAGCAGATTCTGATCTTGCAGACTCTTCGATTTGCTGACTATGGTGAGTGGAACTCTTGTCTTTTCCACCGGTTTGCTGCGTCGAGAGACCGTATTGAGGATTACATGGCGTTTGTGATTTTTCAAGGTGATACTTTAGACCGAGGTCATTCTTCCAGCGGCCTCCGCACTTTTCGCATGCCCATGGCCGATCCGAAGAGACGTTCGGGCTGGACTTTTCCTGTGCTGGTCTACCTCGGCCTCGGCCTCGGCCACGGGCTCGACTCCGTTTACGTGCAGAGGTAGGACGAGCATCATGATCGGAATTGTCGCAGAGATCATTCGGCAGATTTGATAGGGGCGCTTGAGAACTGGCTACTTCATCTGGTGTCTGTTGTATAGACATGCTCGTAGCATTCTTGACTGGCTTTTGAGACGACATAATCTTCCGGAGTGCTTCAGTCGAAACCCGAAGGGTAATGAGATGTCCATCTGCCCGTTCAACTGGCTGGAGCTTCGGCAACCCGGCTTCTGTTTCAGTGGCCTCGAAAGGAGAATCATGTGGTTGCTTCTTTTTGGGCCGTCCTCGTGGTTTTTCTTCTTTTCGACCACCGCTTCGTGGTTTGAGAAGACCACAAATCGTTGATAGTGTGGCATCCATCCCCGGAAGTCCTGGCTTACATGATGATGCAGAAAATCCATATGTGCTATTTCGTGACACATCAAGGTTCTCATGCATTTCGACCAGCGTATTCGTCTGTGGGACGCCTGGCGTGTAGAATCTGTAAGACGCCACTTTTCCCACCCTTATATGCTCACTTTTCAGCTGATAATGCATCAATTCTGGAGGCTGCACATTTGAAGTAGCCATGCAGCTGGTAAGAGACGAGATGTAGCGGTTAAAGGTTGGGCCCAGGGTTAAGACATATATTTCGGGATTCGTTACGCCGACCGTTCCAAATAATTGAGCGCACCTCGCAATTTTCTGAGGAAGCGGCTCGTCGACGGTCCAGGGAGGGCATTCTCCCAGCCGAGCACCGTTGACCTGCGAAATGTCGGCCTGCCATTCAGGATCTGCCCTTTCGGCCACGCCTGACAGTGCAGCCCGCATAGGTTTGGCAGAACGCTTGCCTGTGGCCAGAAACGCGGACCAATCTTTTGTACTCAGGTCCCGGTTGAATTTGATGCAATCCTTGTAAACTTTGTTGTCTAGCTTGGCCGCGACGTACTGAATCGCACCACAGGAGTTGAGGAATCGACAAATCTTGGATACAATCTTCATTTGCCAGCGCAACCCCAGAACGCCAAGCTTGGCTTTCAGATCTTGAAGACGAATGACCTGCCATTCTTTTGTGACAGCCATAATGGTAGTAGCTAGAGCGTGAAAATCCATTGAATCTCCGGTCCATCGCGTGTGCCAGGGAACTTGATCGAGGCTGGCTGTCAAGGACTGAGAGGTAATATTCATCTCTTCCTCGCACTCCAAATTCTGATTTTCCCCCTCCTTGGTCAATGGAGGCGCAAAGGACTTAAGCCATAGCTTACTCGTCTTAGTTCCCCGCACAAGAGTTGTCCTCTTGACAATGTACCCTTTTTTCAGCAACGAATCGGTTCGCTTCGGCACAGATCGCTTGTCTTGTCCAACCAGCCGACCAAGGTCACCTTGCAATATGCCCAGTGATTTGGTAGATGCGATACCTAGAAGCAGAAGCCATTCCAAGCCCGGCACCCTCTTGTAATTGACCGTGTGGCCCGTGATAAGTTCCCACATGGTATCCTCGGATACAAACACATTGACCGCTGCAGACGAGTCCGTGGCTGGAAACTGTGATGCCGACACGAAACTTGCATGGCTTGAGGAAGTAGCTGTTACCTCCTCAAAGGGCTTCGTTTCATGTGCCAACGTCTTGCTCGACTGCAGCAACTCGCCCAGAGATAGTTCGTTGTACTCTCTGCTGCGCCCGACTGAGACGTCACTTCGTACAACTAGCCATCGCCAAATAGTAGAGACCGCATGGTCTGAAAGTGGCTCACCAGCATTTCGGCTGCGCGTGCCCGATATACTGGAGGAGCCTTTAATCTCATTGACGATGTCTTGGACGGGGCAGCCTTTGCAATGGTTGTTAGTAACTGAGACTCAGAGAGACGACTTAGACCACGACTAAGGAACTAGGACAGATGAAGCGTGGAATGCGAGATGCATGTGCATTGATCGAGATGCAGCTCTCTCACCTTGTTCGCCTGCACATGAAATTAGCATCAAAAGATGTGAGATCAATCCCTCGAGCTCCCATGCCATAGTAAGCGTGTTATTGGCGTACTCATATTGAGCACTCGAGTCTAAATGGTTGGCAGCTTATTGACATGAAAGTAATACATATAAAAAAAAATCAATGTCGATGTTATTGTGCTGGTTGTTTGTTGTTGGGATTTGAACGCACGACTTCGAAGAATGCAAGCAGATTGCGAGAGCTTGTCGTTATGTCTACGTCTATTTGTCTGTGGCGCTCAGGCCAGTGGGGCAAGGTCACATGTCACCAAAAAAACTGGTGCGCGACACAGGGGACTAGGAAATCTGGATAATGGACAAGAGAATATGCTCAGGCAACTGCGGGTATGGTGTCGTCATTCAGTGTCTTCCTCTGCCATTCCCTCTTTGCGCGTCTAGTTTGGCTTGCTCGTGCTCTCTAATCTTCCTGTAGGCTTCAAGTACGTCCTCCCTCGCTGTCTGCAGTTCTTCACGGCGCCTCAGACTTCCAGCGGCTTTAGGAATGTTAAGCACGTCGACAACTGCTCCGCCCACTTGTACTTGATTTCGAACCTTTCTATGAAGAAGTTCCGGAGGTGCTAGCGCAACATCGTGCAGCCCAATCTTGGTCTCATTTCTCTTGCGAAGCAATTCCCGCCAGGGATCATCATCTTCTGTTTTGGCCCGTTTCCGCGACTTCTTGCCTCCATGTAATTGAGCAGTGTCCTCAAAAGCACTTTCTGCGAGCATGCCAGAGGCATTTTCCTCCGTCTCACGTTCTTCGGCTAGCTCGCGGGCTTCTTCTCTTTGTTTCTGAATCTTTCGCTCCTCAGTCCTCCACTGATCGTAGAGCTTATGCATCTTCTTTTCCTTGCGCGTGCGATGGACCTTGAGTCCGAGAGAATCCTTGCCATCTTTGGTTTTTATCTTTGTTTCCAATCCTGATATCGGTAATGCGGCATTTACGCGGGCTGAGAAAGATCGCATGTCTTCACCTGGATTTATCCGTGGTGTTTCTATTTGGTTGTCTTGGGTATTCTTTCTGGTCTTGCCGGTCTCCCCATTGTCGAGTCCAGACCGTGTCTTGATGCCCTGCGCAAACGCCATCAGCCTTCGAAATTCTCGAGGCACATCGTTGTTGTTCTTGCGAGTTTTCCGTTGTCGCTTCGTATTCGGTTGCTCGGCTGCTTTTTTGCCATTTGTTTTGCTGAGGACGTTTCGTTTATTGGCTGTTACCGGCAATGGAAGCGCATTCTCTGACGGTGACAGTTCATAGCTAATGCATCGATTAGCCTTTTCCCCTATATTAAAAAAAAAACGAAAACAAGGACAACATGTAATGGATCTTACACGTTTTCGTCGCCGCGTTTTCTCTTGTGTTTGTGAGGCATGGTGTTTATCGATCAAATGTGCTTTATGCGATCGGAAACCTCTTCGATTTTCGACCTCGTTAATTGCAAGCCTGATGCTGATCATAAAAAATGTTCAAGTATTGAGCAGCACATGGAACTCGATTTACGACTGACCGGGGTTGCGTCGAGATCTAAAATTTCACATTAGTACAAGTACATAGCTACAAGTTCCGCTCGGTTGCAATCCCGCGCACGTGATGTTGCACGCGACTGCTAGCGGATGTGATGTGTAGTAGCAAAAAAAAAAAAAAAAAAAAAAAAAAAAAGGAACAGCTCGAACTGTCTGTGGATACCCACCACCCCACATAGTGTGACGTTACAATTAGTGTACCATGAGATCCCTAACCATGTCTACCAAATTTTCGAAGTCAACGGTTTGATTGGTTGAATTGCTCTTGGTATGATTATGCAAGTGGATGGATTCCATGTAGCATTTGGTATGCTTGATGTTGCTGTAGGCCGTAAGTATCTTTTGCTGTCATGGGTGAGAAAGAAAGTCATACGTGATATTGTACATGCTGTAGAGACTTGCTAACCACACGTGACAGGATGCGAAACCAGGGTCTCGCCATCTGCCGGAGGCAGTGACGTGACTCATCCAGCGCTGGTTCATGACGCCGGTCAATACAGTGGGTCATAGATAAGTGCGAAACATTTGACACCAAAATTGTACCAGACGGCAAAATGTTCGGAATTGATGTATACATGTGGCACTTCGGCACCTATCTTGGCCTCTGCTTCCTACACTCGACATTCAAGCTCAAGGTTTCCTCCTTGTCTGCGCCATCGTAACCACGCATAACGCTCGGCTTGTCTTCACCATTCGCCGTTATGACATCTCCAGTTGAAATACAGGGAACCAAGATTCCCGGTCAAAGAACTGTTTCTCATAGCTGGGAACAGAATAATCTATCGCCCACTGCGGCATTTGCCTCACCGCCGGGTAGCTGGGGAGGGGCGTTGGCACAGCGTGGTGCGCCAAAACAGCTCAAACCCTTCAACACGCAAGACATCAAAATCTTGCTCCTGGAGAATGTCAACACGGGGGGACAAGAAATCCTCCGAGGGCAAGGATATCAGGTTGAGGCTTTGAAGACCTCTCTCCCTGAGGACCAGCTCATCGAAAAAATTCGGTGCGTCACATGCACATAAATCGTGATGAAACTACTGACACCATTCTCAGCGATATACATGTCATCGGCATTCGATCAAAAACCAAGCTGAACGAACGTGTATTACGTGAAGCCAAGAACCTCTTGGTGGTGGGATGCTTTTGCATCGGGACTAATCAGGTCGATCTTGAATACGCTGCTCGTCATGGCATCGCTGTTTTCAACTCCCCCTTTGCCAACTCTCGTAGCGTTGCAGAGCTAGTGATTGGTGAGATCATTGCGCTTGCCCGGCAACTAGGTGATCGTTCTTCCGAATTGCACCGAGGAACGTGGAATAAAGTGAGCGCCAAATGTTGGGAGATTCGAGGCAAGACACTAGGTACTACTCACTGGCCTGTTATTCGATGATATCTCAAGACACTTTCTTTTCTATGTCATTGAACTTCCAATAAGCTGATTTTCTCTCTCTCTCTCTCTCTCTCTCTTCTTTTGCAGGTATAATTGGGTACGGTCACATCGGCTCGCAACTTTCGGTACTTGCCGAAGCCATGGGCATGAACGTCATTTACTATGATGTGGTCACCCTCATGGCACTTGGTACCGCGCAGCAAGTTCCGACGTTAGATCATCTCCTCAAAGACGCCGATTTTGTGACTCTCCACGTGCCTGACCTTCCGGAGACACGGGGCATGATTTCAACGGCACAATTTGAGCAAATGAAGACCGGATCCTATCTCATAAACGCAAGCAGAGGCACGGTCGTGGATATTCCTGCTCTTGTGAATGCGATGCGAACGGGCAAGGTAGCTGGTGCCGCTCTTGATGTGTATCCCAATGAGCCAGCAGCAAACGGTGACTACTTCAATAACAACTTGAATCCCTGGGCCGAGGATCTTCGATCTCTGAGTAACGTCATTCTTACACCTCACATCGGCGGCAGCACCGAGGAGGCTCAGCGTGCAATTGGTGTCGAAGGTACGTACATCGTCAAAGATCCCATATACAAGATGGACCCCTTCCTCTAATATTGACTACCTCTAGTCGCCGATGCTCTTGTCCGTTACATCAATCAGGGGATTACTCTTGGCAGTGTTAACATGCCTGAAGCCCAGCTTCGGTCATTGACTCTGGACGAACCCAACCACGCAAGAGTAGGGATAACTTCTAGCCATACATGCAAATTCTTTTTTTCTGTATTCCGAGAAGTTCCTGCTAACGAGTAATGCGTTGTTTGGCAGGTTATTTACATACACCGCAATGTTCCCGGTGTTCTTCGGAAAGGTAAGTATTGGGAAATCCTCATTACACATACAAAGTACGCTACAGCCCGACTCCATGCTAACGTTGTCGTAGTAAACGAGATTCTTGGCGATCATAATGTCGACAAGCAAATCAGTGACAGCAAAGCCGATGTAAGCTCCACCCTGGGTCCGGGGGTCGAAAAGTAGAACTAATGGTCTCTCGCTAGGTGGCATATCTCATGGCCGATATCAGCAACGTCCGTTTTGAAGAAATCAAGGACATTTCTGACAGCCTCGAAAGTCTGAGCTGTAAGTCCAAGTTGCTTTCTGATTGGTTGTATAAAAGTCGCTTGCTCACATCTGTCAACACTCAGCATGCATCATGACGCGGGTATTATATTAGAACCTGTTTTCGGGAATTGGACTTGCGGGAGGCGTCTTCATGGCATTCAACGTGTCGTTCAGGGAAAAGTAAGTGTGGGATTGGTCAGAACCATGGCGAGTTTGACTCTCCGGCGTTATGGGAAACGTTAGGACAAAATATAGACACCTGATTGGGCTTTTGACGTAGTTGAACTCAACTTCAGACGGAAATGGGAGAATTAGGGGAGAATTAGGTATGCGGAGAAGCGTCGGACATAACAAATTGGCCTAGAAGACTACGAGTGGAAGTGAGCTCGAGCGCCATTGCGGGTATTAGTCGGATGTTGCCGACGGATGTTTCAACATATTTTATGCTCAAATTGTACGGAATACTCAGCAGATCGCTCAGGCTCTGTTCGGAACCTGAAATGCAGTTGGTTGTTGAATGACGTTGATTGTTAGGTCTTGAGATGTGGTGATGACGTAGGCGAGAAAGCTTTGGCTCGTTCAATTTAGGCAACGCTGTGTCAAGACTCAAAGATCCATCAGTCGAACGGATTCTGGAAAAAAAAAGAAAAAAGAAAAGAATCAGGCCTCTATGATTGCGTAGTTTACTCTGCAGATATATCCTTTGATTGGCAATCATTTGCTACAAGTTTAAGAGCTGGCACGACCGCCAATATGGCACGAAGACTACATTCCTTGGTTTCATCAAAAGACGTTCATATAAAGGAACTCGATTGTTGTGCAAGAGACAGATGGTGTCGACAGTAGGTCGATACGCAGCATCCGCATCGTTCGATAATACCCCGTACCGAATTAGAACAACCCGGCACTCTCCGTCCTTTTTCATTTGCTACCGCAAGGAATGCCTCCGTCCAACCGAACAATGCTTGCTTGTGTGGAGCAAATGGAAGTGTCTAGATTGGGTGGCGGCAAGGACAATACTAAAAGAGACAATGAAATATTCCTGAGCCGAGACGACTTGTGAAGCAAATAGACCACCCCCAGACATCTAGAACGCCCAACTACCTGTTCGTATCTTTATCATGTGAAATTGGCACAATCAAGTTCAAAAAAGACTCGTACTGGAAGCGTCTTCTCTGGAGGAATGCAGGGGACCTGGGTTGTCCGCGAACAGACAAAAATGGAGCCAAGTGACGATAGCCTCAACAGAACAATGATGAACAATATCAAGCATCGGCGGTGCTGACCCAAGCCAGTGCAGGCTCCAAGCAGAGCATCAGAGACCACCGCAAATATGTTGCGAAGGGAGCAATGACCGAGCTTCAGAATCGGATATCTTGGAGTATATAAGTTGATGTAGCTGCTCCCCTTGATTCATGGACTTTGGATCATCAGAACAAACAATCTCAATCACTCACTCATCAAACAAACTTTTTTTTTTCTTCAAAAACCACTCAAACCCTCCCAAACTCACCATGCCTTCCACCACCAACAACGTCAAGGCTGCCAAGCCCACCTCCTCTTCCTCTGAGAAGGGCGCCGGCATGACCAGCTACATTGGCTGCACTGTCATGTAAATTACCAACACAACCGAATCAGCTTCAGTTGTTCGAGCGCACGAGAACGACTTGAAGCAATATACACCACCTCCCACGACAATTTGCCAGTCAACCACTATGGTAGGCTGAGGGGAGGGTTTGAAGGGACTTGGAACGACGAATGCCTTGTTGTTTTTTTTTTCTTTTCTTTTTTTCCTTGGAAGAATGAACCTTGGCGATATCGGGCAATTTTCCCTTGAACTCTCGACGGCGACATCATGTCGTTAGTTGGATGATGATTAAATAAATATGTGTCTTTCACGTTACCTGTGTCAGCGATGACAAATTGTTGGTTGATCACGGGACGGCCTCTCAGTCGGGAAATCTTCTATGTCATGTACACTATTTGTATAGGGGTCCTTGCTAGAGCGCTTGTATTGATAGCCTGGGACACTCGTGGTATACCTCTGGGTCACGGATAAAATACAACGTACTTGGATATTTTGTGTGCAGGTGTACACAGTGACGACAGCAGTGCATCTCAATGGAGTCGTGATGAGGGAGAAGTCGGCCTTCACATCATGCGAAGCATCATCTTTGCAATGCTCTCCCGTCCAGATGTGAATCGTTCTCGTGCATAACAATCAAGCGACTATTGCAAATTATACAATATCACGAGATGAAGAACACCGCTTCAGGATTCTTTCTTTAATACTCGTGGTTAAATTGACCCGTCAGGTTATGCATCAATCATCGCCTCACGAAGCAGTCTCACGTCCCTCAGCTTTTTGTCTACGAATCTCAGTGCTGCTAATTTTGCTTGCAAAGTTGTCAACGGCATCTTGCTTTTGATCTCCACACCCAGTATCAAGTTTGGCATCCAGGACATCAATTTCGTAAATGTCCAACAAAGACCAGCCCTGACTGCGTCGTTTTTGGTTGACCGAATCTCCACCGCTTCGGGTCTCGCCGGAAACGACCAAGGCCTCGATGGCCTCTTCTTTTACAGTCGGGCCATAGAGATCGTGGAAGTCTACACAGCGCACAAGTATAGAATTATCCCGGTAAAGCGCGTGTAGTTCTTTGGTCTCGCCTCGTACAGCTTCTGTTTGCACCGGTGCTGCGCTGGATGTAGAGAGGAGAGTAGAAAGGAAATTGAGCACAGAGTGAGCCCGAATATCCCAGGACTGCAGCTCCTCAGCATACTTCTTTTTAGCGAGTAGCTCGTCACTGGAAATCCCGATGACCAGCTGACATTGACGGCCTGTCTTTGAACCAGTTTCCTTGACATTCAATAGAAGAACAGCCGCATGGAGGAACAGCTTGTGACCAGGGTGCAAGTGATCAAACGTTCCGCCCAAGCAAACCGTGGAGTAGCCATCGCAAGCACCGCTTTCAGAATGCCCGGTATCTTGACCAATGGCTGCATCATGGGCTGGATCCGAAAAGCCGATGCCTCCTTCGACAGCTATGAGCTGCTTGTGCTGCAGCTTTTGATAGCCCTCCGAGTATTTGAGGAAAGAGGCAAGAAGCTCATAACCCGGTTCACAACTAGAGTGGAATACCCGATCCCATGGGTAAGATGTGGAGGCAAAGGTAGCCAAGTCCAGGACCGCAGTATTGTTTGGTTCGTAGACGCCCCTGGAATTTGGTCGGTAAGGTCTTTCTGGATCTCGACTGTGGTCAACAAGCACTACCCGTGAGTCGACGGCGCCGGCATCATCGGCCCCGACATCGGTCGCGATTGAGCTCTCTGCACAGATGATGGCCACCAGAGAGTAGATCTGAGCCAAGAGAGCCTGCGATTTCTGCCAGTGCACAAGACGCCTGTTGTCTCGGTCAGGGTCAGGTTTCAATATTGGACAAACAACCGCGATGATGAGAATTGGCGCCGCACCGGCCGACGTCTTGGATCTATGCTCATTGCTGAGACGTGATATCACGGCCTGCAGGGGATTGTAATATGCCAATCGAACTGTCGCTGCTGTCGCTGCTTCTGGTGGGGAGGGGAGAAGAAGCAACGATGGTGCGTCTAATGTATTTTTTGATGGCATGGCGGAAAGGTTACTGGAGCCACGACTGGTAAAGCGAATGGCAATCTAGCGCACAGAAGAAGGACGCAGCAGCAGACTCGCACGGAGAATATCGTATCAATATACTGCGCCGCTTGGGTGAATTGCCGAGTGTTTGATTTGCTGGTCATGCCCATCAATCATCTTGTCTGTCACGCCATTGTGTGACACTTCTTCGACTTGTTGGTCGGCCGGGAATTGAAATCGCCGGTAGTGGAACCTGCATGTGGTGGCAGCGGAAATATGGTCTCGCGCGGAGGCACACATGATTGTATCTTCTAAGTCCTATCCTAATTTACTAGTGAAACATATACAAAGGAAAATAGTTGTGTGAAGCAAGCAGTAGGCCTGCCCTATCTATGCATAGATATATATAATTCTATATAGGGGTGAGTAATATAGTAACCTAAGGTATGCTTACTATATAATACACCCCTTAATTATATCTATTAAATATAATTAGTTAATTATATATTTAGAATTAGCTATAAGTTAGTAATATAAGCTTAGAGTGAAAAAGCATAAATTTATAGGGGAAAAAGCTCCTTTTTTTAGGGCCTTTTTCTCTTACTCTTCTAAGAGCTTAGAATTCCCTCTTTTTTCCTTTTTATAAGCACTTTTTTTATTATAATTAGCCTTATTTAATTATATAAAAATTATCTACTATAATATATTTAAGTAAGAAGCGCTATAGAATAAAATAGTAATTTATTTCTAAAGGGTATCCTACCTAAATTTCTTTTAATTTTAAGGCTTATAATACTAGTAATCCTTTTAGTTATAACTCTTAGGCTTAGCTAATAACTAAGAAGCTATTAGCTAAGAGAATACCTTTACTAAATAGTAGGCTAGCTATAAGTAGTAAAAGCAATGCTTTTATTATTTTACTAGTAATTATAATAGTAGAGAATCTATTAAAAGAAGAGCCTTTAGTAGTAAAGTAGATATTAAAAGGTAGGAAGCATCTTCCCTCTAAGCCTATAAATATAAATAATATAAGTAATGCTTCTACTACTCCTCTAAAGCGCTAATAAAGGTCTTAGATTATATATAATAGTCCTTATCTTTTTATTTTACCTTACTAATCTCTTTTTTCTTAATAGCCTTAGACTTCTATATAGCTTAATGCTTTATAAAGCATTTCTTATAAGGGATATATATAGGCTATTATTACTAGTAAGAGTAGAAAAGAGGGCTACTATAAGGTTAAGTCTAGCTAGTCTTAGAAATACTTTTAGTGTAAGGTAAGCAGTTACTACTATAATCCTTTATACCTTATTTTAGTCCCTATTACTAAATAGATACTACTAGTATAGGCTAGAAAAGAAAAGGTAGCTTACTTTCTATTTACTCTATATATCTTAAATATAACTAATACTTAGTATATAAAAAGTATTTAAGTAGTGCTATAAGGCCCTTAAACTATAGCTTTCCCTTCTTTTAGAACTAGACTCTATATATAAGAAATATATAGCCTATAATAGGGCTACTTCTACTAATATAAGTAGCATTATAGTAGTAAAAAGGGAAGCTATTATAGTAATAGTAACTATAGGTGTAAAGAAGCTACTAGAGCGCTTACTTTAAGTGCTATATATATATTAATAGCGTTAGGGCGTTATCTTTACGCTTAAATAATATGCTTATGTTTTTATTTTTAGTATTAGTAGCATTATATAAAAAGTATATATATTTTTTTTTCTATTTACCTTAAGAGTGTATTTATACCTTAAGGGGAGGGCTCTTATATTTATTTTTAGGGCAATATATTTAATGCCCCCCCTTTAATATACCTTTATCCTATAACTTATTTATTATAACGTTATAAAGCATATCTTTATTACTAATTATATATATATTAACTAAGTTAAGTATTCCTTAGAAGCGTTTAAATTGCTAATAATTAAGGGCTTTTATAAACCTATTAGCTAGTATCTTTGCTATAGAAAGATAACTAATCTTAAAGCTTTTACGCTTATATTCCTACTTTAACTATATATTATATATATTAATGTAGTATAGATAAGTAGTAAGACATTTGCTTTTATTAAGCACTAATCTAATAGTTTACTAGTTATTATAGTAAATTACCTAGTTTTTATATGCCTTAAATTATATATTTCTAAAGAGGCGCTATAAACCTATTATTTCCTTTGCTATTTACTATAATAAAAGTATTTCTACTTCTATTATAGATATTATTACTATGGATTAGTGCGTTACCTTCTAAATAACTAAACTACTAAAAAGCATAATAAAGTATCCCTATAAAGAGCGCTAAGTAACGATATTATTAGCAAAAGAGGCGTTACTTATAATTTATATTATATATATTTCCCCTACACCCCTAAAGCTTAGGGTAAGGTATTTTATAAGAACTAAGTATTTAATTACTTAATCTATAGTATATATATAATCTAGCCCTAGGTTTGTAAGGAATTACAATAATTTAAATATAGTAAAGGCTATATCTAAGCGTATTATAATTATAGTATAAAGGATTAAGCTAATTTTCTCTTAATAGCGCTTTATTTCTTACTTATTAGCGCTTTTATTACGCTTTTAGAATTCTATTATAGGGATTAGTATTATAGGGAAGGTTCTATCCCCTTGTTTTTTAAATTTATTACTGATTTTATTAATATATACCTTATAGCTAAGGAAAATCCATTGTGTTTTCCTTTCCTAAATTACTTAAATACCTAGAAAAAAGCATACCTTATCTTTCTTATTAAGCTTATATACTCTCTTTAACCTATCTTCTACCTTTTTTAATATCTTAGAATAGTTCTTATAGAAAGCTATTATAATATTATTAATAAAGAAAATTAGAAATATGCTTTAAGCTTTATTATAGAATAAATAAGGCTCTTCTAGACTAGCCTTAAGCCTAAGCTCCTTAAAATAGGTGCTTAGCTCTTTAAACTATAATTATAGTAAGTCTTAAAGTCTATATAATACTTTAAGTAATTTAATGTATTTCTCTAATACTTTAAACCTATTTAGCAGCTTATATATTATAGGTATTAAATTTGCTTTTTATAATATATATAAAAATACATTCTTTATATTATATTATCTAGTCTTAAAGTTAAATCTAGCTATAAGAGCTATTATTATCCTAAAAGCATATGCTATAAGCATTATAGCATAGGTTTGTTTAATTATTGCCTTTTCTTATAAGTCTCCTCTTATATAAATTTATGCTTTATATCTCTTAAGAGCTTCTTTTTTATTAAATTTATAGTTAAAAACCTACTTTAGGGGCAATGGCTGTAATTATGCTAATAAGCGCTTTATTTAGCGCTAGGTGCTACGTTCCTTAAGCTTAGATATCTTATCTTTTATTGCTTATATTTATAGGTCCTTTATTAGATAATTAATAGCCTTATAATAGCTATATAGAGGCTTAGCTAAATTAGCCTATATAATTAAGCAAAGACATATCTTCTCCTCTAGGTATAACCTATTATGCTTATTATAATATATATTAATTACTATAAATATAGTCTTTATGCTTTAGTATTTATAGTTATTTATTTCTAGCTAATTAGGCCTTCTTAGTAATAAAGAAACCTATAAGTAATTAATAAGGTAGTAGTCTAGTCTCCTCTTATATAGGATATCCTAGTTCTAAATGCGCCCTTCCTCTCTATTTTTTTAAATTTAAGAACTTTAGTGTAATGCTTATATAACCTAACTACTCTCTCCTTCTCCTAGTAATATAGTTACTTTTATTTTATTATCTTAAGGGATATCTAACCCTTTAGTTAACTTAGAAGCTTTTAATTTATATAAATTCTAATTTATTTCTTAAGGTAGAGTAGTCTCTTTTTCTAACCTTTACTTAATTATTTTATCTTTTATAATAGGTGCGTTTTTATTGCCTTTTATAATTATTTTACTATCTTTAGTAAGAGTATTATTATTGCCTTTGCCCTATATAAATTATTCTAGAACATTAGGGGTTAATAAGCATATTATACTCTCTAGGTTAGTGCTTAAGTAAGCATTTCTTTAGTAACTAATTTAATCTATAGTTACTAGATTAGGGGTAGCTTAGGGAGTCTAAAGGCTAATGTCTTATACTAGGGGTTAAAGAGTGGTTTGTTTTTCTAATTCTTTTAACTATATAGTTACTAAAGTGTTTACCCCTAACTTTAGGCTCTTATAGTATGGATTTTCCCCCTATAGGATACTTCCCTTTAATAATATTATAAGGTTAACCTCTTTATTAAGTTTAGTATTTAATTAAAGTGCCTAAAAATACGCTTTAGTCTCTTTTAATAATTATACCTTAGCGCTTTCTTTCTTTATATTATAGAATACTTTCTTATTAAAGGTTATATTCCTTATTATTATTACTTTCCCTAATAATAGTAGCTAAATTTAGTATATATTAGTAGCGCTATAGCTAATTAAATACCTAATATAGCCCTTAGGGCTTATCTTAAAATGCCTTCTATTATAGTTAGCTTTATAATCCCTTATTATAGAATAGGCATAGTAGCTATATATATATAATCCACTCTAATCTAGCCTTAGGTCTACTAAAGGCGCTTAAATTAGTAAGTATATATTATTATAAAACTAGCTCTTAAGCACTTTAAGTAGTATTTTCTACCCTAACCTTTAAATAGAACTAATATTATAAAGGTAAGTAGTAGTAAATATACTTTCTAGCTATAGATTTAGTAAAAGCCCTATACCTATAAGTATTATAATAAAGTAAGTTATAATTATTTAGTTTACTTTTTTAGCTTAACTATTTAGCTTATAGGTATATAAAGAAGGGCTCTCTAATTCTATACCTTTAGTGTATACCTATGCTTAGAATACTATTAAACCCTTCTTAAAAATAACTATATATTTATTATTCTATTTAAATTTTATAATTAAAAGGCTAAATTACTATAATACCTATTATTTAAAGTAAACTAATACATTAAAGATAGTCTTAAGGGTTTTATTAAGAAGAGTGTAGACCTATGTTATTCTATTATACTTATCTTTAAAAATAAGTAGCTACTTTATACTATTAAAGCTCTTAAAATAATCCTAAAGATCTTAGTATATTTACTAAAAGGGTCTTAAAGACTGCCTTTTTAGGGGTCTTTAAGATATAACCTACTTAGTATATATAAGCATATATGCTTTATAATCCTTACATTCTATACCTCTTAAGCACACCCCTCTTATATATAAAATAAGCTTTTTTAGGGCATTTTTACTAAGGTAGCTAGAATATAAATACTAAACTTATTCTTTATTAGTCTATAATAGGCTTAGATCTTTACTAGAATTCTAGCGCTATTATAAGCCTTTATTATATATATTCTTTAATTTAAGAGTAGCCTATACTATAGGGGCTGCATATAAAGTTACTATTAGTAATGTTTTTAAGTAAAAGTAAAAAGGCTTATATTTAAAAAAGACAATATTAAACTTTCTAATTAAATTAATAAGCACTATACCTTAGTCTATAGTATTATAGTATAAAGTACTATTAGAACTATAATACTACACCCCCTTTTTAAGAAGGTAGCTTTCTAATACTATATTTATATAAAAACCTTTAATAATAGTAATATTTTTAAGAGTTAAGTCCTCTATATAAGCACTATTTATACTATTTAAAACCTTTTAAAGCACTTATATACCTCTTTTAATAATTTAGAAAGAGGTTATACTAGCTTTAAGAAAGTTATTATTAGTAGCTTTAAAGGTACTAGGCTTAAGGAGGCTAATATTATTAACTATATATATTACACTATAATTATTAAAAAGAGTGCTTATAGAGAGCTTATATTTAGCGTAATTAAGAGTTATAAAGACTCCCTTTAGTAGCTTATCTACTCTAACTAATTTAGGGTTAATAATTATAGCTAATATTCCCTTTAAGAAGGTCCTTAGCTATAGTGTAATTTTTATATAATTATACTATCCCTCTCTTTTAATTAGAGCATATAATTATGCCTACTATATGCTCTTATAAATTCCTCTAATCTTTTAATACTTATCTTATATAAGCTTCTTTATTAAGGCCTTATTATTACTAGTAACTAAGGTATAAAGAAAGTAGTAGGCTTTTAGCTTCTATATATAATGCTTCTTTCTATATAGGTAGCTATTATGCTTTAGAATATTAGAATTATTACTCTTTTTATTATTATTAAAGCTTATGCCTAATATAGTGTATACTCCCTTTCTAGTAGTATTCTTAAAAGCCTAAGTTACCTTATAGTATTTTATAAATTCATTAGCTAAGGCTTAAAGGGTTATTTCTCTTAGAAGTTAGTTAGGGTATTTAACTAATTTAATAAGCTTTATTTATGCCTAGGAAGGCTTAAAGTGCATTTTAATAGCTTAAATAAAGTCTTAGATTATATTTAGCCCCTAAATCTTATTTATCTAATAATAAAGAGCCTTTTAATAGAGCTTATTTTATAATATAATCTATTTTTTAGGCTAAGTATTAATATATTTTGCCTTTAGAAGTAATGCATTATAGCTTATTAATACCTCTACTTTTATAATTATCTCTCTAGGTAAAAAACATCCCTTAAGATACTTTATAAGGCTTTAAATTATAACTTCTTCCTTTTTAATATTACTTTTAATAGTATTAATTATAGTAAAATATATATTTAGTTTAACTAAGTTTGCTATTTATATATAAAGAGCTTTCTTATAGCTTTTAAAAGCTTTATACTTATAATAAGCCTACTTAAAAAGTGCCTTATTATATATAATAGTATCTTATATTATAGCTTTAGTATTCTTAGCTAAGGTCTACCTTATAAGCTTAATATATTCTACTAGTAATGCTATTATAGGCTTAGTTAATTAGTTAAAGTCTTACTTATTTAGAGTAAGGTTAACTCTCTTCTAAATCTTCTAGCCCTTTATAGCTTATTTAAAAGCATTATATTAGTTAGCCTATTACTTTATAGAAGTAAGCCTAACTATTAAGGTTAATAACTAAGTAATTAATAAAGAATCTATTAAGAGATTAGATATAAAAGAGCAATTTAAATATATATATTTAATAATATAGGTATATATAGTATAAGTTATAGGGAGTCTTATTAACTTTCTCCTAAGCTTATAACTCTTATATAGAGGTATATATAATTATATCTTCTAAGTCCTATTTTAATTTACTAGTAAAATATATATAAAGGAAAATAGTTATATAAAGCGAGTAGTGGGCCTACCCTATCTATGCATGGATATATATAATTCCGTACAGGGGTGAGCAATGTGGTGACCTAAGGTATGCTCACCGTGCAACATATGGGCTGGGGGGGGCAGGTGGGCCTAGTGCAAGGCGGTGGCGCGCATGTCGCGGCAGAATTTTGTAAGTTTTCGAATTTTTGAGAGGCCGAATATTCTGGCTTGGCGTGGCAGAGAACCAAGTGCCCGACGGACGTCTTATCCTACCGCCATTGAAACTTTCGCGACCAAGCCAAGCCTTCAACATGGTCACCAAAAGCCGTCTGCGCATGGCCTTGGCCGCTGAGAAAGGAATCGACTTCAAGAAATTAAAGCAACTGAAAAAACACAAAGAATCTCTAAAGCAAAAGAACTCTAAATCACAACTTGCTGGTGGGGCAGCACCGCAAGAGGATGAAGATGACGAGGTCGACGAAGATGAGAATGAGGATCAGTCAAATGATGATGCCTCCGAAGAAGATATAGAAGAACAAGATGGGGGTGATGCGCAAAACGTGAGTAGTCGAGCCTTAAATAGAAAAACAGGTGACCTTAAAATATGGACGCTGACAAACATCGCAGCTCAACTTTGGCGCCGTCGACGAGACCGATACATCTGATTCGGAAATCGAGATGGAGACAAAAACCGAAAGAAGAGCAGCGAATCAGCCATCAAAAGCCATCTCAAAGAAATTCAGCAAGAACGGTGACGAGAGCGACGACGAGGAAGAGGACGAAGAGGATATTCCCATCTCGGATCTCGAAGATCTCGAAGATGAGGACAGAGAAGACCTCATACCCCACACCCGACTTACCATCAACAACACTTCTGCTCTTAAAGCGGCACTCGATCGTATTTCTATTCCCGACGATCAACGCGCAACTTTCGCATCTCACCAGTCTGTTTCCTCATCCAGCAAAACTGCAGAATCGATTCCCGATGTCTCCGATGATTTGCAACGCGAACTCGCCTTTTATTCTCAATGTCTCGACGCTGCCAAAATTGGGCGCGCAAAACTTCTCGCAGAGGGCGTAGCATTTTCGCGGCCCAAAGATTACTTTGCCGAAATGATCAAGGAAGACGCACACATGGAGAAAGTCAAGGCCAAGCTGATTGAAGAAGCATCTGCCAAGAAGGCGGCCGCCGAGGCACGAAAGCAACGTGACTTGAAGAAGTTTGGCAAGCAAGTCCAAGTAGCCAAGCTTCAAGAGCGACAAAAGGCTAAGCGGGAGACGCTTGACAAGATTAAGAACCTCAAGCGAAGTGAGTCCCTTCTATTACATTCCCTGTAGCTTGCCCTTGCCTCGGCACGCATTTATTTTTTTCTCGTTCTGGTTCCCAGGTTTACATATAATACATCGAATGCTAACGGATCTTCACGTGTTTAGAACGTCAAGAGTCTGGTGGTGACATGACTACCAACGAAGCAGACATTTTCGACGTTAGTGTCGACAATGAACTCGCCAAGCACTCTCAACGTGGCGGCCGTCCCGAACGAGGTGGCTCGTCGAGTGGTGCAGGCGCGAAGCGTCAGAAGAAGAACGAGAAGTACGGATTCGGAGGCAAAAAGCGACATGCAAAGTCCGGAGACGCCGTAAGCTCCGGAGACCTATCAGGTTTCAATACCAAGAAGATGAAGGCAGGTGCCAAGACCAAGTCACGACCAGGAAAAAACAGACGCAAGGCCCTGGCAACAAAATGATTCACTCCTCCCTTTTCATAGTTCCAAATGCATTAATGATACTTGAACTCTCATGATGTCTTCTTGTTCTGCACATGTGGCACTCCTCACCAGACAACTCGGTTTATGATCTTAACTGCGTGCGAGTAACAAACCTGAAAGATGACACTGGTCTTGAGCTCCGTGGGCAATACTCGCCTTTCTTGTCTCATGTCATTATGCCCTTGAGAGTTTACAAGTACCATATTCTGTAGATAGTCTATACATTTCACTGCAAGTCCCCTCACAGTGAGCAACCAACATCAACCATGAAAATCCACCAATTACTTCCCACTGTGAGCCTTCCAATTCAATCATCGCCAGTCAATGTTCCACCCCCACCAGACATCTACGAACAAGAACCCGGCCCACCACCAAAGACCAAGATAAAGAAAGCACGAAAAGGAAGCCGGGCAATGAGAAAACTCCTGGGCAGTCCATCATGACGCTGATCCCAGATTCAAGAAAAGACACAAATTAGAATATGAGATTCTGCGTAGACACGCCTCACGCAAGCTATGATATACTATAATACTATTCAAGGCCGCAACCTACATCGCTAGCAATCTAATTCCATTGCCGACTGTGGTACATCCCATGTGATCCGTCGCCCCCATAACTGGGCTATGTCAAACTCTCCATCAAACTGCGCATTGAACGTGTTTCTCCATCCGTAATGAGGAGTGTCTGCGCAAAGAGAAACACAGGGCGAAAAAAGAAAAAGGAAAAGAAAAAGGACGAGACAAAGAGACAGAGAGGGAAAGAGAGAAAAAAAAAGAGCCCAATGATAGGTTACACAAGCGATTTACGAAAGAGCCCGGGCCTGCGATGTTTTCATACATAGGATTACCTACCAATCAGCTACTGACACTAGGTAGCTTTGAGGAGGTCCGCAAAATGTTGTGTTAATAATGTGCTGGTAGAATTGTTTTGCGTAATAGTTTTTGATAGCTCGCCATGCCACGGGTAGTAAACAAGCAGGAAAGTGGCTCTATGAAATCAATTATGACTGAAGACCAAGGTACTGCGAGGGAAAAAAAAAACAAAGAAAAAAAGACACAAAAGAGAAAAAAGAGGAAAAAAGAGGAAAAAAGAGGAAAAAAAAAAAGGAACCATCTGGAAGGCAATATACACTGATGCTCAAATGTTATGATTTCGCCCAGAACTCCGATTAACCCGGTGGTATCGAGATGAAATGCCTTGCGCTGATCGAACGCTTGCTATGCAGTTGCAGACTTTCCCGCACACCATCGAACAGAAACCAAAGAAACCGCGATAGCGATGTTACCGAAGCACGCCGTCGACTCGATCGCCCTCTACTGTGAAGCGACCACACACCAATGGCGGTGAAAGGCCCACGCGCTCTTCTGACACTCCTTGCTGCAGTATTTGGTGCGGCGGCATCGGCGACACTTGGCAAACTGTCTTGTGTACTCTTCCCATTTCCCACACTGATAATAGGCACATTGCCGGATGCCACCGCGAGTATCATCCTTGCGACACAGATTTCGCATGACGACTCCGGCCCAGTATTGCATGTCAGTGCTATGATATCGAACTGTAAACTTTTCGACCAAAGGAAATAGATTGAAGTCGTTAGGAAGGATGTACTCGTCATCGGACTCGTCGGGATCCTCCTCCTCTTTGGCGTCCTCATATCCATCAAACGCCGCAATATTCCTGCCCAACGAAAGCCTGGGCACGAGGTGACTCTTTTGGAAGTATGATCGAAGACCGCAATATTTCGATACGTACGCCAGAAGTTGCAAAGACATGAGTACGTCTTCTTCTCGTGGCATGACGGCAAGCATTTCTTGAGTTGGCACGAACTGTCCATCCAGGAGATACCTCGGTACGGTAGAGTTTGGCGCCTGTGGCTGGGGCGGCGTCACCATCGCGGGACGATTTGGAGACAATCCCAGGGGTGGAACGGGCGTTGGGTTTGCTGTATTTCCTATGCTGCCATCAAGGGGCGCACGACGCGTGACGTTGAAACCGCCGGGCCCTTGATGGGTCTCTGAGACGGTGGGAGTCGTCAACTCTAGTGAAGATGCCGCAAGCATACTGTCTCCATCATCCATGGTAATGTCCTGTATTCCGACCGTTGACTGCATGTCCGCGGTCCCAGCCATATCCGCGTCGGGCGATTCGTCCGATGGCATGCTGTCGGCATTTATGTCGTCAGTCTCTATGGTGGAGTTCTGGTGTCTTATGGACGGTCTTCTGCGAGTTCTATCAGTGGCGTCCAGCGCAGCTGTTGCGGCGGCTGCGGCGGCGGCGGCGGCGGCGGCTGCAACAGTACTCATGGCTGGCGCCGGCTCAACGGTCGGCGAACGTAGCTGAGGGAGAGGAAGGGGCGTAGTTGGCGAAACGGGTTGTTGGGATGCATTTTCGCCTTGGCCTTGGCCGAAAAGCCCCATGGATGCCAGGCGGTCGGAATCACGAACGGGTCGAACGAAGCTATCAATGCCATCCATCGCTGGTGCTAAAGCAAGGGGCTGCATTGCCGCACCACCAGTCAAGGCATTACCACGGCGTTCTTCAATGTCTCGGAAATTATATCGATGGCGACTTGACGACATTGTTGGACGATCTGGTGTTGTGGCAGGAGCTCGAGTTGGTGCGGTCGCTGGTTCGGGAGCATTCTGAGCAGCGGCAGTGGATGGTCCAGCGTAGCTCGCAGACACATCGATGGATGGTGGAGGGCCATGGCGACGACCTGCTCGTATTTCTTGCTCGACTAGAGCCGCGCTGGTGGCGAAAGGATTTAGTTTGAATGTGGTACGATGATCGTGACCTCTGTGACGACGATGGTGATGTTCGTGTAACTGCTTCTGATTGGCCTCTTCGGCCTTTTCGCGACACTTCTCAATGATTTTGATGTAGTTGTCAAGAATAGTCGCGATGACGGGGACCATGTCGGCTTCCACCACACGCGTTCGCACATTTTCCGTTCCTCGAACACCAATGTTGACAACGCATTGAAAGGCAAGATTCCATTTCCACATGCCCATCATGTCCTTGCTGCGTCCTTGTTTCAAGATGCAAACAAGTCGCTCGATTCCTCCATCGACGGTTAGAATATCGCGAATACGAGCGGATGATGTTGTGAGATAAGCGAGATGATTGAGCGAGTTGATGAGCGGTAGTGTGGAGGTGCAGTCGAGGGCTCGGCGGTCGTAGAGGGCTGTCGTGATGCCGACCGACGCCTTATTGACGTTCGGAATACTGAAGTTGACTTCTCTCATAATGGCCGATTGATCCCGTCGGAGGGGACAGATGAAAGCAGTTTATGACAGCACAATAAAAACAGGGTTTTTTTTTTGTTTTGTTTTGTTTTTGGTTTTTGTGTTGGTGTTGTTTTGTTAATGAAACAGATGGAACGTTGTTCTGCAAAAGAATGGCGACGTATGATCAAGATGCCCCTCAGGCAGAGGGGCTCAACAAGATGAGTATTGAAGCCAGGTTGCTCACTTGATGATGTTCGTGTGTCGATGTATTGATGCGAAAGCGAAGTTGAATAGGATGGACTGTGTTGAGGAGACGGATGCAGGAAAGTAAGGCGGGCGAGGACGGGGATGGCCGAGTGGCGATTTTGCGGCCAAACACAGCCTGATGACGGCGGAGGATGTGACAAGTGAGTGAGCAGCACGATCTCGGCGTAGAAGGGAGAAATTTGCCGTGACGCTTGAGGCAGATGAGAGACGAGAGATGAGAGATGATTGCTAAGGAGTAGAGAAAGCACCTCGTCGTCGACGTCGTTGGGGAAATCAGGATAGCGATGAGGGTCTGATTCTGACTGTTGCGTGTTTCAGGCAAGGCTGGGCCAACGCGGACCACAGACCAGCGAGAGAAGCTGGAGGACTCTGGCGCGCGATCAAAGGGGACGTGCAACGGCAGCGGCGGACGGAACAGGAGTAGGTCGCCCCACACGTGCACACCGAGAGATGAAGTTCTCGCAGGACGTATTGACACCCGGGGCAGGGACAGTTGGTTGGCAGAGTTGGCGTCCAAGATGATGCAAAGTACGTGTATGCCGATGCCGATGCCGATGATGCCTATGGTCCGGGCCAGAGTTGAGCAGGATAATAGCCAGGCAAAGCAGAGAAGGGGGAACACGCCGAGGGCTGAGCTGGCTGACGGAGACTGCAAGACGGGCGCGACGGGCACCCGGCGATTAGGCGGGTCCCGTGCTGGCTGCTGCCTGCTGACAATGGGCGAGGCACGCACGTCAACATGAATGCTGCCAGACAGCAGCGCCGTGGAACATGCAACGGACCGGACCAGACGAGACGAGACGCCGCCCTTGCCACATGCCCCCCAGAGCCCAACCAAGCCGTCTTGGGCTGGTGGCGACTTGGAATGCATTGCATCAGCCATCCATCTGTCCCTCCATCCATCCCATCACATCGGTGCGTCCGCCAAACTGCTCATTGTCGGAATGTTTCTCCTTTACACGGCCGTGGACTGATGCTAAGCAAAACAACTCGGTGCGGCCCGAGTTGTCGCCTCTGACAGCATCGCGATTTGCACGGCATAAGGGGAAAAGAAAGGGGTTGCTCTCGTGTCCACGCATCGACGTGTCGAGTAAACAAAATAAAAATAAAAAAAATAAAAAAACAAACGTAACATCAAACATAACATCAAACCACTGCGAACCACAACACCGACAAACTTCATCACGAAGCTACAGTAATAGGCTGGTCCAACATCTCCTCTACGACCCGCAGACTTTTGACAAGCGGCACGGTGCAAGTGCCTCGAGTGACGCCGTAAGAGGACGATACGTTTCGACATCTCGGGATCTATCACCAGCACTAGCCGACATTTGCACGTTCGAAGCTGCATATAGATATGTTCATACTCAAAAAGAAGACAGAATCCAATACAGGTAAAAGACTCCACTGCAGCACCGTTTCAGCTCCTGCATGGTACATAGAATGTACATACATACATATGTATAGGGAGATCATGATGGTACCAAGAATCAAGACCCTGCATATGCGAATGAACATGCAGAGCTTCCTACCTTGCTTCGTAATACACAACATGCCATGAACTAGTACGTAATACACAACATGCCATGAACTAGTAGGACAAGACGAGAAATCCGATATATTCTCCGATGATGACATGTCGTTGAGCACTAAGACAACAGTCTGGCGTGCAGAATAAGGCAGTGTTTACCGATGGCTCGATCGATTGATGTGTGAGCCAAAATACAAAACGACGACGCTTCTCATTTCTCCCCGCCATAATGACTTCTGAGATTGAATCTACCTAGGCCAGTTACCCCATTCGCTGTCGCGTCGCATATGCTTCTCAAGCCGGCTGCCGATCTTGAAGATCATGGGATTGACCATACATCGGAACACTGAATCGAGACGGACTGCTCATCGTCTCGCGTAAATGCTACCAGTTCATGCATAATTCTTGGATCCAAGTACACTTTTTGTTGGATTCGCTGGCGTTTCATGGCGGGATAATATCAACATAAGAGCTTTACTGCTCAACTTTGACCGTACAAAGCAAATGAATACCATCTATCTTGGATAACGGTTCTTTCAGCTGCTGTAATGTGTCGCGGTGCCGTTAGTCGCGGGATACATATCATTCATGAAGTGGCTGAAACACGTTACACGCACTTTCATTATCAACGTCTTGACGTCAAGTTGCCCAGTTAGAAGACGTCGAACCAGAATATGCGTGATTCCAATAGTCCGCGCTGCTTCGAACACGTCAGCAAGTGACAGAAGGCATGAGATTCCACATGGAGTGCATACATAAATGCGAGTCGGACAATTCAGAACCCTCTCCCATGCTGTGACACGATAGCAGAGCGCTGTGAGAGCAACACTAGTGCAAATAAACGCCTAACAACCAGAGTCATGGCTAACGGAATAAAGGCATGACATCAAAAAAAAAAGCCCTCTTGTGCTATACGAATATATGTATGCACATACCGACTGCGCAGGTAAGGAAGCGAAAGGTCCCATGCTCGACATGGTAAGCACGCTGATATTTTTTTAGTCGCCACTAATCTTTGCATGCCGAAAGTATTTCATTCCCACCCAAGCAACGACTACCCAAACCCAAGCCATGACACCTGTTAGTATAATAAGAACAGGGTAGTACCCATCAATCGGTAAAGTTGGATCATCCTCTAGTTCAGGAGGTGCATACGGCGTCTTGCCGACATCCCAAGCCCATTTCCAAACATTCAGACAGGACCCCATGCCAACCACGAATACAAGCCAAGTTGCTGTAAGAACAACCCACCCCCACCACTCTGTTTCTGAATAATCCCAATCGGAATCGGGTGGCGGGAGAGCCTTTTTTGAGATGTTGCTGTAGGAGAGAGGAGATTTTGCTTGCTGAAACGATCTCCGGCGAGGGGCTACGGCCCTGGCTGCAAAATACGACTCAGAACCTGAAGATACTGAAGCAACGGATGGCGCGGACCGCGAACCTTGAGCCATTTGCAGAACATCCTCCTCATCAGTGGTCGAGATGTATAACTTTTGTTGTGAGCGTTGTTGCTGGGGTTCTGCTTGATCGACCGCTACTTTTGCCGCCAAATGATGTGGAACACTAAAATTTTGAGACGTCTCTTGACTTTTTGAGCTTGCGGGCGGCGCGAAATCCGATATCTGGAGGCCCAACGCGTCACGTTCTGGGACGCTAGAGGATGAAGATGCAGCGACTACATGCTGAAAAGCGATAGCTTGTGAAGTATCGATCATAAGAGGCTTGTTATCTCTTCGTTCCCGCTGTGCACCGCGACCGAGAAGCGCTGCCTTCCTAAGAGACCCTCGCCGACGTCGCGTCTTGTGCTGTTGTGTCACAGCGTGAAGTGATTGTGACGTAGCTGCGGATTCGTGGTCATTGTCTTGGCGAGCTTTGGTCACGACAGAGGCTCGCATGAACGGAAGCTTGGAGAAGAGTCCAGACCCTGGAGATGCCCGTTGAGGCGTCGAGGACAAGCTTGAATGGTCATCTTGGACTAAATCGCCGTTGTGACTCTCCATGCTAGCACGGCGCACAATGCACAGGCATCCCGTTCAATGCCGTACAAGTCCCTCTGTAGTAAATTCAATTTTTTGGTGGTTTGACAAGCTCATTTGCTAGTTGGTGAAAAATAACTCGTGCTGGGATTGAGAATGATGAATTATATGCTGATACAACGGTGGAGGAGAAACCGCAACTGTTGGCAAGTTTAGTCGTCTGGTATGTTGCTAGCTTGTAGGTAGCCCCTTTAGTGTAGCCAACCATGTGTAAGCTTTAGCGCACCTACTTTCTCGTACTTTGCACTTGCTTTTATCTCCTCACTCTCTAACCACGCGCATGTCATACATTTACATAGCGCTGATATATAATTCATATTTTATTTTTTGAGACATTGTAACTGTACGATTGCATATATTTTTGGTGTAAACTAAGGCCAGTGTCTGGTGGATTTGCAGGCATTTACTTCAGAGTACGACACGAAGAAAACATGATTTCAATTTAGCTTTAAAATCAAGAATCATTTGATATTTTTCTTTTTAAAAAAGGAAATACACTTGTTTAGAAGGGGTGTGTATGTCCTATTTTCGCAAGAACCTCTTGCAATATGCTGAGCTACAGTCACGTGCGCCCCGCCGTTAAGTGGTGGGGCTCCGTAGCTTTATCAAACAATTTCAGGGGGGCGTCGTTTATCGAGACTGCCCATTAAATTGGGGCAGGATCCCCCCGATTTCTTCCATGACGCCAAATGGCATCTGCATATTAATGGACTCACAACGCTAGGATTCATCTCGTATGCCACTTGTCGTGCTCGCTGCCGACTGCAACCGCCCACTCAAAACATGGCTTTCACTGCCCAATACTGAAGCGCAAAACTCATCTGTCCATACACATAAATCGAAGAAGCTGGTTTCCTCCAAGCATATGGAGCACCTTGAAGACGATAATCCCGAAAAACAATCTGGACCTCGGGCCGACGCTCTTCCGTTTCTAGTGGTTGACGACACAGACAGTGGTGCTGGGGTAGGTGGGCAACAATCATCGAGACATCGGGAAGCTCGTCTTCTCTCGCCATCGTACACCATGTCGTCAGAAGGTGATCCAGTCGAGAGCACTACAGCTAATGCTCCTCACAATCCTTTCAATTTCCAAACCCAGGTGATATCTACAACACCGGTCAAGCCTGTTCGTTTTACTCTGTCTACGTCCTCGTTTGCGCTGAAGCATTTCATCTTTGTGCTGACATTCATGTGCAGAATATTGGCCAGCGTCGCGGCCACAGATATAAACATAGTAGTGTCTCAACGCAGCATCAGATATTTCAAGAACCTCTTCCCAGGCCGCCTCCTGTTCTGCCAGCCTCCTTGCCGATACCGACACTCACAGAAGCATGGAAGAGCATGGAAAAGGACCAAAGGGCCCGCCTCTACTGGAGTCTGTGCCACCTGACCGTCGCCACTTATATATTTTTCAAGTCTGAAGGCTCATTGTCTGCCATGGCATTATCCCACCTGGTCTTCTTTGACGCTGGAAGTGCTGCAATGTGCGTTGTTGTTGAGGTACTAGGAAACTTTGAGGTTTGGCGTCGTAGCAGCATACGTCATCCATTTGGACTCGAAAGAGTCGAGGTCCTCGCTGGTTTTGCCTTGTCCATAATCCTACTTTTCGGGGGCTTCGATCTTGTTTCACACAACTTGAAACACTTCTTGGAAACTCTGGGTAACCACGAGGCACATCATGAACACGCGCACGAGCGTGTATCTGCTGGATCGATAGACCTAGTGTCGGCTGCAGCTATCGTCAGCACGCTCGTTTCAGCGTATGGATTGAAGAACCACTCTCGAATTGCGAAAGTCATGAGAGTTTCATATCTCGCCACGCTTCCTAGCATTTTATCAAATCCTTTTCACTTTTTGACGCTTTTTTTCTCAGCAGTCGTTGCAACACTGCCATTACTTTCCATATCCCTCTTTACCTGGCTGGACAGATTGATCTGTGCTGTTATTGCATTGGCCATGTTCGGTGTAGGTCTGCGCATAGTGATTGCGCAGGGCTTAATGCTGCTCATGTCGTATGGTGGAGCAAACGGGCACGACGGAGTGACGTCTGTTCTCCAAGAGATAGAATCGGACACGGCAATTTTCCGGGTTGAGGAATCACAGCTCTGGCAGGTGCACTACGGATTGTGCATGGCCAACTTGAAAGTACGTGTGCCCAGGGGATATGACGAGGTGTCACTCAGCAAATTACGCAACCGGGTCTCGGCTTTGATTCAAAATAGATTAGGTGAGGGTTATGGCGTAGGGGGCCACATTCGATGGGAGGTCACTTTGCAAATCACGCCTGATGTAGACTCCTGAGAGTTCAATGACAATTAACTGCTAGACTACACAATCTGACATTTATGACACGTTTCCCCCCCGAATACTACCGGTCTTGAGCCTAAACTACGTCCAGCTCAGCTGGCAATTTGTTCGATCGTAAACCAAAGTGAAAATCTCGGCTCGGCCTTGCTAGATTGTTCAATAAACCTCCTCCCAATTTGCATAAAATCACAAACACATGCGAGGCGCGTAATTGGATAAAATTCAATATGTAGACCGTCTGAAAAGGGTATTTCGAAACCAAAGCGCCTGTCGTGTTCAAACACAAGTCACCCGAGGCACATATATGCATATGGTAGTTAAGGAAGAAGAAGAACAAAAACTAATCCCTGCCAAGTGCAATGTAGAAACAAAAAGAAAACAGAACAAAAAAAATGACAGGAAAAAAGAAAAAACATCCATAGACTTATAAGATAATGTACGCTATTGCTAGCCTGCTGATGACTGAGTGAAAACAAGGACAAAGAAGAAAAGTTTAGAACAAGTCCCATCTACCGCGCTGCTTCTCCGCGTCACGTTTCCGTCCAGCACCGTTGATTCGCTCACGCTCACGACCTTCGAGCTGTCGTAAGCTATCCATCTTTTCGAGAACGAGCTCCAGTAACTCCTTTCTACGAATGACCTCGAGGTGACGACGAATCTTGGGGTCTTCTCTCGCGAACCTTTCAACCTCGTCCTCTTTTAAATGTCGCCCTAGCCGAAGATCAAGTTCCCGGGGGAAATTGTAGTAGAATTCGGACAGAAGCTCCACATTCAGGAAGAGAACAGCGGTGGAAGCCAATTTTGATGCCGCGGCGTCGAGAAACACCTCTGGGCAGTAGTATTTGTTTTTGATCGAATTGCATTGTTTCGACTTCACAGCCAACAAGCGCATCTTGATGATGTCTGCACGATCACGAAGGAAGACTGCCTCGCGCCCTACAATTCGTTAGACACATACTGTAAGAATTTCACTTCAAAGACTTTTCTGGAGAAAAACGAACCTTTGGTGAGAAGAGCCGCGCTAAAGCCTCCGGCGCCACTTTTCCCATCACCTTCAACAACCAATTCGCCTTTTCGTGCTCTGTCGATGAAGTTCATTACCTCTCTCGTTTTACGACGGCCGCCAACGGATGATTCGATGTCGCTTAGAGCTGCTTCACAATCATGCAGCTCCTTCTTTAGTACCTCTCCAACATGCTGTCGCCCCTGAGACCATTCGCGCTCCTCAATGTCGATTTCAAATTTGAAAGGCTTGATGCAGTTCTCCACCTGATCGCTGGTGCTGTAGAATCTCTCGTTGAGAATTGCTGACGCTGCATCCAAGATGGCCTGACGAGCAAACGGATGTGTTGCGAATTTGGAGCTATTTAAAAGTTTGTCCACATGACTGTGCAGAGAAGAGGCCACGACCGTGGTGGCCAGCCGTCCAACTCCAAGCTTCGTAAGTGCTGAGGCTGAAGCATCGAGTTGGCGATGCCAGTATAATGAATTGGGCTCCGCCTTGGGAAGATCCGCAATGTGGTCAAGCTCTGTTGGAGCAACCGAGAGATCTGTGATGGGTTTATTCCAATATCTGGCAGCTAACAAGTCCAGGACTTTCTGGTCCAATTCGCCCTTGAGAAGTTCGCGCATCTGTGGCCGACCAAACTCCTCTGTGAATTTCTTGAAAGAATGCTTGAAGGTGTCCAGGCTCTCTGCCAAGTAGGACTCAGCTGAGAGAGGCCGATCGTTGTATTGCACCTTGAATTCATATGTGGCTTCCTCTAACTCTTGCCGTATGGCGTCGCTGGTCGTCTGCAAGCTAGCAGACATCGTTTGCTCAAGAACATGCATCAGTTTCTTGCGCAGGGTTGTTGTTCCCACGTCAACTCCTGCATCAGGTCCAAATTCAATGGGATGAGATGAGAAGAAGCTATGTTCGTGCTTCGTGATCGCGGACATTAAGTTCGAAGGTCCCATTTTGAACAAGCCATGTGCAGCAGGCGCTTTTGAGACCACGCCGACATAACCAAGCCGGAGAGGATATTGAGAATCATTAAGCAGCGCAGCACCACGGGTGGAATCAACCAGATCCATCTTTGTAATGACTCCTATGGTTCTTTCTCCTCTCGGATCAACTCTGCGCGAGGCGCGCAATGCTGTCGAATTTGCAAGATCGACGTCGGCCGCCGAAATGGCGAGGATGACATTGGGAGGTTGTATGTACTTATCGCACAGCTCTGAGATTCTCTGCTTGAGCTGCAGAGGCTGATTCTGTCCGACAACTTGGATGTAGCCGGGCAAATCAATGAGAGAGAGATCGGGAACGTTTGGTGAGTAAATGGTAAGGTGAATGGGGTCATCAGAGACACAGTCCGCGTCTGAGACTGCCATGTTAAGCTCTGCAAGAGTTCTTTGAATAGAACCAAAATCTGTGATGCGCCTCAGTCCTAGATCAGGAAACTCCCCGTACTCGTGGTTTGATTCAGGAGTGTTCACTAATGTGAGCTCGATAGGCCTTCGTGTTACCATGTTTGATCCTTTAGGAAGAAACTCATGGCCGACAATGGCCTCAAGAACAGAGCTCTTTCCCGATGATTGGGAGCCGATGACCACAATGGAAGGCAAGTTTAATGAGCTAGATTGTCCGACTTTTTGGAGTATACTTCGAATTTCAATCATCTTTTTCGTCAGAACCATCATTTGATCATCTCTGGCGACTTCCACCGAGCCACGAGGATTTTTCTCGTCTGATTCTTCATATCCATATGCAGCAGCGGAAGCGCCTGCAGCTACAGCAGCACCTGATGTGCTATGCTTAGGACCTCCACCACCACCCTGGCCGCCTGGACCGCCGGTGCCAGCTTCTTCGTGGCGTCGCAGCATTCTTTTGAGCCATTCGGGAGTTTCCAATTGTTCCTTGGTGTTGTCCCAGCCTTGGCGAGTCTGTGATGCTACCTCCATGGCCGAATCATACAAGCCCGTCGCGGTTGACGACACTGTATTTCTCGTCGTATTGAAAAGCTCGACGGCGTAAGTACCGGCCTCTGTTACGAGTAAGTACAGGCCAAACTACAAAAATACCGGCAGAATTTTCGACGTACGATTTGCTTGATATTGAACCCACGCGAAAGCTCCCACAGTCAATGCGCCGAACATGGCAGGTATTCTCGCAAACTTCAATATTAATTTGGGCAAGAATCGGGCGAATGAAGCATTTCGAGCAATCACGGCGTTGTGAAAGGAGTTGCCTTGGAACCACATTCGTTTTCTGGTCGCTCGAATCGAAGCATCAGCCCGCAAAAGTCCTCCAGAAGGCATTCGATGCAGTTGTCGGACTGCCTGAACAGGTGCGCGTCGCGTCGATGGCCGGAAGCCCGCGGCAAGTGCCCGCCCGCTCATTGCAGCGGTTGTTCCTGGGTTGAGGTGTATCAGAAGCTGCGCATAGGACCGTGCATTGAGCCCCAAAACAAGAAGGGCAACGTAGCGCTGAGTAACTTTGACATTCAAGCAGGATCGGTAAGGGCGTGATGTGTTGATGATATTGATGTCATGGAGGCGGATGGTTTCCTGACGTCCGTAATTCCAGCTGCTCCACTAAAAGCGACCGTATCAGGTTAGTAAGCTCTCTGCAAGTCGTCCGAGGACAGGGGCAAATACATTTCCCATTCTCATCAGAGAGAATAATGCTATATAAGTCCTACTA
Source organism: Claviceps maximensis (assembly GCA_018360255.1). Lineage (NCBI taxonomy): Eukaryota > Fungi > Ascomycota > Sordariomycetes > Hypocreales > Clavicipitaceae > Claviceps > Claviceps maximensis. Next base: position 54,460 of record SRPZ01000168.1, read on the forward strand.
GCACTACTTGATTATGGTAAAGTAAATTCCCACAAGTGTTATCATGGATAGACTGAAATGGCTTGGGTTTTTCTTTCTACAGTTCTTTTGATCTTTTGATGGGGGGGTTTTTTTTTTCGAAAGAGGAATTTTATAGTGGCAGGCGAAATATCCTTGATGTTGCACAAAAAATGGATATGATCATATCACACTAATTAGTGTATTAGACCCCCTTATATCTGTGCATCACTTGACCACTTATTTAAAGTGGTACAACTTCTTTAGTTCACTTAAATGCGCGAGGCGAGGCGCTTTGTTGAGGTCTGCATTTTGAAAATGATAGGAGGATACATTGAAGACATCATCGTATGCGCCTGATATGAAATATTTACAATATGTAAATTGACGGTAGTTAAGTAGTTTTAGACGCTTACCGGTTGTGTTCCTCCGGGGGAAAAGTACGAATAATACATGCTCGCGAGGGATCGTGTTGAGGCGCGCAGACTAGGTCCGATTGAGTTTATCACCACGTGATTATCCTTATCAGTAAAGTTTGGATCAAAATTTCGAGATTTCATAGGCCGTTTCGGGATACGTAAAGAAAAAGTACCTGTCAACTAGCACTTATTTCGCTGCCATGGCGATTCAAAAGAAGCACGGCAAGGGCCGTCTGGACAAGTGGTATAAACTTGCCAAGGAGAAAGGATATCGTGCTAGAGCGGCTTTCAAGCTAATCCAATTAAACAAGAAGTATGGATTCTTGGAGAAGAGTAAAGTCCTCTTGGATCTTTGCGCTGCGCCAGGTGTGAGTAATCTGCTCGTGTTTCCCCCGTCATAGAACAAAGAACCATGGCTGACTTTTTATCATTTCTCAGTCGTGGTGTCAAGTTGCGGCCGAGGTGATGCCCGTCAATAGTCTTATCATCGGCGTCGATTTGTCCCCGATCAAGCCAATCCCGAGAGTCATTACCTTCCAGAGCGATATTACGACAGAAAAGTGCCGTGCAACCATTCGACAACACCTGAAGACCTGGAAAGCTGACACGGTCTTGCACGATGGTGCTCCGAATGTTGGTACGGCATGGGTTCAGGATTCGTTCAACCAGGCTGAGCTGGCTTTGCAATCCATGAAATTGGCGACCGAATTTCTCATCGAAGGAGGAACATTTGTGACGAAAGTTTTCCGATCGAAAGATTACAATCCATTACTCTGGGTGCTGAATCAACTGTTCACCAAAGTTGAAGCTACAAAGCCTCCGTCTTCCAGAAACGTGTCTGCAGAAATATTCGTTGTTTGCAGAGGATTCAAAGCCCCGAAGCGCATCGACCCCCGATTTCTTGACCCGCGTTATGTCTTTGCAGAATTGACCGGTGCGACGCCAAACAATGAAGCCAAGGTTTTTAATCCCGAAGTAAAGAAGCGAAAGCGAGACGGTTACGAAGAAGGCGACTATATACAATTCAAAGAAGTCCTCGCAAGCGAGTTTATTCAAACCACGGATCCCATCAAAATCCTAGGTTCTAGCAACAAACTCAGCTTCGAACAGCCAAAGAACGGTGATGTTGCTTTGGCCGCGCTGGATAAGCTTCCAGAAACGACGGATGAGATAAGAACCAGCTGTCGAGATCTTAAAGTCTTGGGACGAAAAGATTTTAAACTCCTTCTGAGATGGAGACTTAAAGTGAGAGACATATTCGGTCTCTCAACCAAAGAAAAGAAGAATGAAGAGCCGTTAGTCGGTGAGGAGGTGGTTCAAGTTGAGCCAATGGATGAAGAACTCCAAATTCAAGAGGAACTGCAAAAAATGAAGGACAAGGAGAACGCAAAGAAGAAGAAAGAGAGGCGAAAAGAAAACGAGAAGAAACAGCGAGATGTGGTCCGGATGCAACTCAACATGATTGCACCTATGGATATTGGAATGGAAGAAGCAGGACCGATCGGAGAAGGTGCGATGTTCTCCATGAAAACTGCAGACAAACCAGATGCGCTGCGCAGACTGTCTCGCGGTAAAATGGTAGTTGTGCCTCAGGCTCAGACATCAAATGCTGTGGACGGCGTAAAGAAAGCCCGCGTTGAGGACAGTGAGACGGACGAAGAGGAAGATTTATTAGAGCGGGAGCTTGATTCGATGTACAACAACTACCGAGAGAGGAAAGCGGAGGCAGACGCAAAATACCGCGCGAAGAAGGCGAGGGAGGAGCGTGGTGATGACGAATGGGGTGGCCTATCTGCTGATGAAGCTGTTGAAAAATCTGAGTCTAGCGATCTTGAAGAAGAGGACGATTCTTCCGATGATGAAGATGAGGCACCCACCAAACGGCTTTTGACAGATCTCGACAACAGCGCCCCATCTTCAGACGGTCTATCTAAGCGTGCCTCCGCCTTCTTTGGGCAAGACCTGTTTAAGGATATTGCTGGCCCCATCCTACAGGGAGTTGAGACAGACATCAAAGCCAAGACTGCGACTAGCAACGTCGGGCTACAAAAGCAACAGCCGGATCGAGTTGACAAGGGCAAAGCAAAGAAAGAGGACGCCCGGAGAAAGACACAGGAAAGCAACGATATTGATTCAGGCAGTGATTTTGAAGTTGTCAAAACCAATAAAGAAGAAGACTGGGTGGAAGAGAAGCGTCTTCCGGATGGGAAGCTCGGTGAGTACATGATACATACATATGCCGCAACTGAATTACGAGTCGCTAACAATAACTTTGAAGATATCGACATTATCACAGCGGAAGCAATGACGCTCGCACACCAGCTCGCCAGTGGCCAAAAGACTACCCACGACATGATCGACGACGGCTTCAATAGGCACGCATTCCGGGACAAGGATGGCCTTCCAGAGTGGTTCATTGATGACGAGGGCAAGCACGATAAACCCCACAAGCCCATCACGAAAGCTGCCGCAAATGCAATCAAAGAAAAACTTCGAGCATTCAACGCTCGACCTATCAAGAAGGTCCGGGAGGCCCAAGCAAGAAAGAAATTTAAGGCTGCTCAGAGATTGGAGAAGCTTAAGAAGAAGTCAGATATGCTTGCCAATGATGAGGGCATGACAGAGAAGGAAAAGGCGGATAGCATAGCGAGACTGCTGAGCAAAGCTGCTCGTAAAAAGCCATCCCAGCCCGCCAAGCTAGTGGTCGCCCGAGGGTTGAATAGAGGAGTCCAGGGCCGTCCGAAGGGTGTCAGAGGACGGTATCGTATGGTGGACGCGCGCATGAAGAAGGAGCTGAGGGCGCAGAAGAGGGGCGCTCAGAAGAAGAAAAGGTGAAGTCGCGACGACTATTAATGAAGGTCAATTCTGCATATATAGAGCGAATCGATTACGCATCCCATCATGCATTCCGTCTCGGCGGAGTCTCGTGAATCTCGCGACTGATACAGGCTAAGTATTGGTCTGTGACAGAGTGCGAATGAGGGAAAAGGCCGGGTACAAAGGGCCACTGAACTCCATGTCATACCTGTGCATTCGACATTAAAATGTGAATATTGATATCGGAAAACAAACGAACCGCAAGAGAACTTACCAGTAATTTATGGCGACTACGAAGCCTTCCCCGTCGGGGCTGCTTGACTGGCTTACTTTATGGTACCTAAATATTGCCAATCAAAACCCCACCCGGATCAGTTCGTGACACCATGTGATGAATACTCGTCATCTGTGACCACTCACCACATGGCCGGCAGATACAACATATCGCCAGGATTCAAGATGACTCTCATCGGCTTGGCAAATCTAGACCATTGTGTTGGGTTATCTTGAGGGTTGTCAGGATCCCAAGTCGCGAACGGGACCAAGTCAGCACCCTCATCAAGTCGAAGGCTCAGTCCTTGGTCGTCGCGATTATACGTGGCAGGCTTCAGCAAAGCCTCATTCATACATGGGTGGCAAATGGGTGGCAGCAGGACAAAATGCTTTCTGCCGATGATTTGTACGAAAATGTTCTCGAAATTATCTTTATGGGTTGCGGTCACGGACTTGGAGTTCCCGATCCAGAGGTTCACGGCATCAGGGCTCTTTTGCAGGGCTATACGTGCAAAGGGAATGTCTTTCTGAGCGTCAGGCAGGAGGTACGAGTATTCATCTCTGAAATTGTCGTTTTCTAAGCACAAGTCAGGAAACTATTTTACCTTTTTGCCAGAGCTGTGACCTGCCAAAGAGGAGGGACATGAGGCGAAACTAACGGGTTTGTGCGTAGCGCACCTCGGCAGTTTCAGGAGCATCGACTGACTTCTCTTGCCGTATGAGGTAGGATAAGAACTCCTCAAACGGTTGAGATTCCTCGTGAGGCTTGGACAAAACAGTGGCATCGTGTTCGGGCGAGAATGTGGGTGCATCAGCGTTACTGGGAGTTGTGGTGTATGTGAGAATTCGAGCTCGAGCTGTGGCAGATGGAAAGACTGACGGACCCGTGAGGCGTAACGGCGACATTCACACTTTGACCGGCGAGAGCTTCTTTGAGATAGGTCGCATTCCATAGTCGAGTGGCCTTCCACGATGAGGCTCCGCCTCGGATTACAAACGGGGTGTTCCGCGACACGTAGCGCATGAATTCCAGGGGGCTTGGCTCGCAATCAAGTTCTTCTATGCTGGAGCTGTTGAGCTCGTAGTATGTAGTGATGAGATTGCGCAGTGCCGACTCATTTCCAGGCGACGCCATCTCTAGGGATTGGCGTATGCGGACTGGAAAGACAAAGGAACTACCAGGCCGTGACGGTGGAATGAGGATGTCAGCAGATTCGATGTTGCTCTTGGGCGGCTGTCGCGTTGTTCTGATTGCTGCTGATGTGTCGGTACCTGTTGCACACCGCAGACCTCCTTAGGTCTTCCTTATCAGTGCGGTGCCCTATATCTAGCCTCATATCTCAGGCATCCCGCCAGAGATCCCCACTATATATATTTTAGGTAGTAGGAGCATCTATTATTAGATAGCAAATATATTATACACTATTACTAGATATAATAGGTTATAAGCCCTCTATATTCCGGATTTTTTAACGTTTAATATTATTATTTTTTATTTTATTATATTTTATTATAGTATTATATCTTTTTTATTAATAGAAAGCTAAATTTAGCTTATTATATCTTTTTAGTGGATTTTATTCTATAAATTTACCCCTTTTCTTATAAGCTATTAAGCTATAAAAATTTTTTAATATTATAATAAAGCTCTTTATTAGCTTTAGTTAATTTAGTTATTACTAAAAAAGGTATATAGGCTACTTTTACTAGTAGATTTAAACTATAGCCCTTTTATTATAGTATAGAAATTAATAATTATTAGTTAATACCCTTAATACTATAAAGGTATATATTATAAGACTTTATTATAAAGTCTTACTAAAAAAGGGGCCCTTATTATAACCTTCTAATTACTAGCTAGGACTACTATTCTATATAAGTTAGAACTACTTAAGTATTAGTTTAACTAATAAGATATTATAGATTATTAAGTATAATAATAAAAGGTAAAGCTATACCTACTAACTAAGCTAAGATATAATAAGGTAAAACTTTATAATTTTCTCCCTTTATTATTAAGGTATAGGAGATGCTTATAAGAAACTTACTAATCTTTAACTTTAGAATCTCTATATAGGTATAGGCTATATAGTAATTTAATAAAATAATAAGCTACCTATACTAACTTACTATATTACTAAATTAATAATTCTTTAGTATTAAATACTAAATTATAATAACTTAAAGTAACTAACCTTATAATACTTTATACTCTATATATTTAAAGCTTTTAAATTAAAGCTATTATAGCTAATAGTATAATACTACTAGCGCCTAAAGAGATATATTAGAGTTAGAATATAGACTTAACTATAAGCCTAAAGGATATAATTCTAAAGGTTATATAAATTACCCCTTTAAAGGGTTCTAAGAATTTTAAAGAATAGAAAATCTTAATTAAAATATATATATATATTCTTAGCCTAACTAGCTACTTTAATAGTATAATTAATTAGTTATAATAGACTAATTAAAAGTATACTTTATTAATATATTTAATATAGTAAACTCTATTTATATATATATAAAAAAATATTCTTAGAGTGGGATAGGATTACTAGGGCTATATAATAGACCTAATATAGCTTATTTATAATAATTATAGCTTCTAAGCTAATATTACTATTATTAAGCTTTTAGATATATTTTTTTAATTAAAGTAGGCAGATTTCTTAATAATAAGGGCCTAGCTTAATTATTATTAAAATATTTAGTAAAAAGTTAATAATATTATAATTTTACCTAATATTATATAGGTAGCTTAGATGCTTTATACTATTAAGGGCTCTATACCTAATATATATAATATATAAAAGATTTAGGGCTATAGCTTTAATAGATTAAAGAAAGATAAGATATTAAAATATTTTACTTATAAGTCTAATAAGCCTATAGTAAAGTAAAAGTCTAACTTTACTATAAAAAAAACTATAAAGACTAAAATAATAATAGAATATAAATATACACTTTATTTTAATAAAAAGGCATATAAGCTAGATTAGTACTAGAAGCTATATTCTAAGAAGATACCTAATTATATTTAAGAGTTATAGAAAAAGCCTTAAAAATCTAAGCCTAAGAGTATAGCTTTAGCTAATATTATATAAGCTAGAAATACCTTTAGTAGTATAACTATAAGTGCTAATACTACTTTTATAGTAGCTACTAACCCTAATTAACTCTAATAATCTAATTATATACTTAATATAGATTATAGTAACTATATATTTAATTTAATAAAGTAGTTTACTTATTTTAATATTAATATAGAAGTTAAACTAATAACTACTAGTAATAGTTAGCTACTTATAATAAAAGGCATTAAAATAGTAAAAATACCTATAGTAAAGGGCTACCTTAAGCTACTAAATATATAGCTTACCTTTAAAGCTAAAGTTAATATAATTTTCCCTAGCCTTCTTTAAAAAGCTAGGATTATTATTAATAAGTCTTTAAACTATTTAATTATAAAGTCCTCTTATTAGTAAGTAGCTTCTTTTTATTAAGCCTCTAATATAGTAGTCCTAAATTTATATAAAAAAAAGCCTTACTTTAACTTTATAGCTTTACCTATAAAGGCTATTATAAAGAATATAAAATATAGCCTTTTATATAAAAGACTTAGGCATACTAGGAAGGATAGAATCCTCTATATATATAAAGATACTAGTATATTAATTAATCTAGTCTCTCTTTATAATTTTTACTATAAAGCTTACTATTTAGTAAAAGCTAATTAAATAATTTATTATAAGCCTTAAACTAATACTTAATCTTTTCTTTCCTATGTTTTTTAGAATTATATTATTTATAAACTTAAAGGGTTTAGTAAAAAAAACTATACTTTATATATAATTAATATATATACTTAGTTTTACTAGGTAATTCTAACTATTAGTTATAAGAATTTATAAAAAGCTATAAAGGTTTAGTAAACTACTATTAAAAATATAAGCAATAGCTTTACTATTAAGTGCTTCTATACTAATAATACTATTAAATTCTTAGGCAATAAGTTTGCTAGTTATTATTATAAAAAAGGCATTATTTTTTATACTAAAGCCCCTTATATTCTAGCCTATTAAGGCATTATTAAGAGGGTAGGAAGAACCCTTATAAATATAGCTTATACTTCTATAATTAGTATTAAGCTTTTAAACCTTTTATAGCTATATACTATAAAGTATATAGTAAAGATTATAAATCTATTACTAGCAAATAGTATTAGCAGTAAATTACTATAATAAGCATTATTTAATAAAATTAGCTTAAATAATAAGGCATTTATTTAAGATCTTTAAACCTAGGGATATATTATCTATATATAAATTCCTAAAGAAAGGCATATATATACTATAAAAATAGCCCCTTAAGCTAAAAAAGGCTGCTTTATAGGTATAAAAGGCCTAAAATATTATCTCTTTAAAGTTTAGCTTTCTAAAGAAAATTATATTATAAAAGCTTATAATATTAGATTTTAGAAAGCATTTAATTATATTAATTAAGATAAAAAAGATATTAAATTTATTACTAAACTTATTAATTTAGCCTTTATAAAAAAAGGTAGAAAAATTATTACTTTACTAATAAGTAGTACCTTTAAAGGTATACCTCTAGATATAAACTAATAGCTAAAGGCTATAACTAACTTAATTAAGTTAGAATCTAATAATAAAAAGGTAGTATTCTTACTAGAATTATATTATTTATTTAATTAATTATTTCTAAAGTTAACTACCTCTTTAAAAGAACCCCTAAATACTAGCTTTTCTTATAAGCCTTTTATATAAATATTAAAGAACTTACTAAAATTATATAATTTAATATAGAAAATTATATCTAGGTTTAAGACTCTTATTATAGAGCCTTTAAAGAATTAAAAATAACTTTTTAATTTAAAGCTATAACTATATATACCTTATAAGGTACCTTTTCTTAAAGATAAAGAAATGCTTAATATACTAGCATTACTAGCTAAGGCTATTAATAACTCTTTTATAACTAAGGAGTCTTTAAAGGTTATAGCCTTAGAAGTTAACTTATTACTTTATAGTAAGCTACTATAATAAGAATTAAATAATATTAGGAAGGAAAAGGCATAGAAAGCTAATTCTAATACTATTACTAATATTTCTAATAATATTAGGTATAGTATACGCTGCTTAGTATATACTAAAGCATATATTAATTATATATATATTATAATATATAGGTAAAAAAGAGCTTTTTTTAAGGGTTAGCCCTTAAACCTTATAGTTAGATACTATAATAAAGATAAATATAAATCTAATAAGGCTATAAATCCCTTATATTATATAATAATTATTTAAGCTATTAATTTTATAAATATAAAGATCTATATTTTATTAAATTAGTTTAAGGCTAAGAATTTTCTAAATTATTAAATATTTTAGAGATTAGCTAAGCTTAAAGAGCTTAAGAAAATATAGTAAAAGAATAGCTAGAAATTAGTCTTTTTACCTAAAAATACTATAATCTTTAATAGCTATTAGGTTTATACTATTAAATACCTAATTAATAAAAAGCCTTATTTAAAGGCTTATTAGGTTATTTATAGTAATTAGTATAATAAAGTCTTTAAAGCTAAAGACCTTTATATTATAGTAGCTTATTTAGTCTTTTTCTATATATTTTATATAATAGTTACTATTTTTAATCTTAATTAGTAGTAGTATAATACTATTAATACTTTTCTAAATACTAAGGTATAAACTAAAGTTTTTATATACTAGCCTTATAGTTATAATAATAGTATAAAAAAAGTATACTGCCTTAATTATATACTTTATAGTCTTTTAATATTACCTTTTTAGTAGCTTAATAATATTATAGCTAAGCTTAAGAAGTATAGCTTTAAGAGACTCTTTAATAAGTTATATATTTTTACTTATAAAGACTATATTTTTCTACTTCTTTATATTAATAATATTATTATAGCTACTCTATTTAATGCTACTATTACTATTATAATTAACCTATTAGAATTATAATATAAGCTTAAGTAGCTAGGTATAGTTTATATATTTCTTAATATATAATTTTTATAGGATTATAACTATTAAACTATTCTTCTATATTAAGAGAAGTATATAGAGTCTATTCTTAACTAATTCTAGACCTTAAACCTCTTACTAATATATATACTATAGCTACTATAAGTAGAAATTCCTATAAATTAAAAGGACTTTATAACTATTAGAAATATTACTAATTAGTAATATAAAATTAGATACTTTAATTAGCTCTTTATATATATAAGGCTTAATATTATATTTATAGTAAATAAGCTTAGTATAGTAAATTTAGCACTAAAGTAAATCTATTAAAATCTTTAAAAGTACCTTTAGTAATACCTTTAAGGAATAAAGAATCTTAGTATTATTCTTAGTAGTAAACCTACTATAAGTACTAAAGATAGAATTCTTTACGTTTATAGCTATAGTAATGCCTCTTATAGTAATAACCTTATAATAAGGCATTCTATTACTAGTTATATTATTATACTTAATAATAGTGCTATTCTTTGGTCTTTAAAAAAGTAAACTTTTATAGCTTTAAACACTATAAAGACTAAATTTATTAATTTAATACTTATAGCTCTTTCTATAGTCTAAATATTATAACTTATTAAGGACTTTAGCTTTAACTAGAGTTACCTATTATTACTATTTATAAATAGCTAAAATACTTAAGTAAATATAATTAATAAAAGGTATTATAGCTATACTTACTATATTAATCTATATTATAAATAAATTACTTAAAGAGTTAAAAATAGCCTTTTTTACCTTAAATAAATTAGTACTAATTAAATAATTATAAATAGCTTTATAAAGGGTTTTAAATATAAAAAGCATATTAATTTTATATAGATATTATAAATAATCCTAAAGTTAGCATTTATTATAGGCCTTAATACTTAATATCCTTTATAAATTATTTAATTAAATATTTTTCTATATATTTTATATATTATTTTCCCTCTTTATAGTATTAATTATAAATATTAGTTATTTTTTTTCTTAGTATATTTAGAGTATAATCTTTTATAAGCTATATTTTTAGATTTTTAATATATTCTTTAAGCCTTATTTTTTAGGCTAGTTTTATATATTCTCTTTAGCTTTTATATAATTAAATGCTATATATATTTTATATAGGCTAGTTATTTAGCTATAGGGGTAGTGTTATATACTACAAACCTTCTTAGGTCTTTTTTATTAGTATAGTGCCCTATATCTAGCCTTATATCTTAGGCATCCCACTAGAGATCCCCACTATATATATTTTAGGTAGCAGGAGTATCTATCGTTAGATAGCGAATACATTATGCACTATTACTAGATATAACAGTACCAGACAGATTTAACAGAATACTTAAAGACTAGTGGGTCGGTCACGGGGCCGTCCGTCCGTCTGTGCGTTGCAGCTTCGGGGCTACCAGTAAAAAGAGGAAGGAGAAGCATAAAAAAAAGG
>SRPZ01000169.1:0-64990 GCA_018360255.1 Claviceps maximensis
GCCGGCCATCGCCCGCCGCGGCTCGTCACGAGGGCCGACATGGGCGGCGCGGATCTGCGCGTCGTGCAGGCGCAGTGGATGGCTACCACGCCGTCGGCCGTCCACGAGCAGTATGCCCTGTCGACGAGCTACAGCCCGCAGTCCGCGCGCTTCTCGCTCGTGTGCTATGCGTGCGAGCGCTGGCCCGGCACGCCCGTTGCGCCGCGCTCGGCGTCGCAGCCCTGGATCTGGGCGTGGAACCACCACCAGCGGCTCGACGTGTTCGGCTTCGACGCCGAGCTCGACATGCACGCGGCCGGCGGGTGGGGCCGCTTCTACATGGACATGGGCCGGTCCCTCACGCGGCCCGGCGACTATCTCCCCTCTTTCCCGCCGCTGAGACCCAACGTCGTCGCCGTCGGGGCCGCAGACGCACCCATGGGCACCGCCGGCCTGCTGATCTCCGCGGGCGCAACGTGGCGCAAGCTCGCGCACACGCCGCCGGTGCTGCGCGCGCACGGCATCCTGATGACGAGCAGCTTCTTGTTTCTTTTCCCGGCCGGCGTCCTGGCGCTGCGGAGACGCTCGTCTCGCGCCTTCACCCATCACTGGGTGCTGCAGGGCGCGGCGACGACGTGCGTCTTGGTCGGCGCCGCGCTGGGCGTTGTCGTGGTGAGAGCCCACGGAAGCAGTCACGGAAGCAGTCACGGAGGCAGTCACGGAGGCAGTCGCGGAGGCAGTCGCGGACATGCGGCGCCGCACACCCACAGCAGACGCCACGACGAGACCTCGCCGGCCGCAGCGGCCCTCTTCATCGCCCACCAGTGGCTCGGCGGCGCCGTCGTCGGCCTCCTGCTCCTGCAAGTCATCCTCGGCTGGTGGCACCACGTCATCTTTGTGCGCATCCGGGCCCGCACCTGGGTGTCCCATGCCCACATCTGGCTGGGCAGGACCGAGATGGCCGGCGGGTGCGTGAATCTGCTGCTGGGCATGGCCCTGACGGGGTACGATCCTCTCGCCATAGACGCCGCGGCCGTGTGGATCGTCTTGGAGGCTGTGGGCGTCGCGTACTGGGTGTATCGCGCGCGTCTTTTGGCGGAGGGCAAGTCTCGCACGTAGGCGCAGATACTATGTCCACAATTATAAGTCTGGTAATCCGTATAAGTACTCATATCACCAAGTACATTCATCATCCAAGTACATTTATATGCATAAGTAATACAGTTTTATAAAATTTGTATATTGCTGAGAAGTAAAGATATTAATGAATAGACAAATATCAACCGCTTATACAAGACGACAATAAAAACCCTTAGCACATAAACTTATAATACCTCTTCCACAAGGGCCACGTGGCTCTCTCCTCCTCCTCCTGCGCAATCAAAACAGGAAGGTTAAAATCCCGCCGACCGGTGTCAATGTCCATGTCGCGGATCCGGACGGAGCGCGTGCGGTAACAGACCTTGTGACAGACGTAAAAGGCGAAAATGATGGGGACGCCCATGAATTTGAGGAAGAAGTTCTGGGCAATAACGGCAGGCTCCATGTCTTGCCATCCGATGGGGAAGGCGCCGACCCAGAACTGGGCGACGAGGACGAGTACGTTGAGCGACAAGCCGAGGTAGGACCCCGCAACGCCGACCTGGCTGGTGTAGGCCATGTCGTTGAGGGTTCGGCCGTGGTGGGCCCAGGCGCGGCGGAAGCGGATGTGGCAGAGGCATATGGACATCCAGGTGAAGACGGTGGAGAGGCCGGATATGGCGACCAGCCACTCGAGGACGATGCCCTGTTCTCGGAGATCGGCGAGGAAGGAGAGGAGGCCGAGCAGAGCGGCGATGAAGATGGCGACGAGGGGGCGGCCGCGCTTGTCGACGTAGCCTAGGATTTTGGGTGCTTGGCTGAGGTTTGCCAGGGCGGCCAGGGTTCGGGACGATCCGAAGACGGCGGAGTTGCCGACGGATAGGACGGCGACAAGGATGACGGCGTTCATGATAGAAGGGAGGACCTCGATCTCGGCCTTCTCAATGGCAATGACAAAGGGGGAGGCTTTGGCGCCGGATTTGCCCTCGCCGTCGATGAGTCGCGCGTCGTCGTATCGGACCAGGAGTCCGACGAGCGTGAGCGCCACAATGTAGAAGAGCGAGATTCGCCAAAATACTTGCTTGATGGCAGTCGGTAAGGACTTGCGCGGATTGGCCGTCTCTGCAGCCGCAAGACCGACGAGCTCGGTGCCTGTAAAGGCGAAGGCCGCCGTGACAAAAACACTGCACAGGCCCTTGAAGCCGTTGTTAAAGGCACCGGGATCTTGCCAGAATTCGCCGCCAATGTACCCACTGTCTGGCGTTCCGCCGCAGTTGAGTACGATGCCGAGAAGACTTGGCAAATGATGTCAGCGTTACAAATTGTTTTTTTTTTTTTTTTTTTTTTTTTAATTTTTTTTTTTTTTTTTTTTTTTTTTTTTCCTTTTTTTCCTTTTTTTTTCTTTTTTTTCTTTCTTTTTTTTTCCTTTCTTTCTTTTTCTTTCTTTCTTTCTTTCTCTTTTTTTCACCTCACGCATACTCATGAAGCAAAAGTGAAAGAGGAAGCCGCTGCCGGCTGGGGAAAGGGGCCACCGCCAACATACATGAACCCGATCACGGCAATAACCTTGATGATGGAGAAAGTGAACTCGGCTTCACCATAGCCCTTGATCCCGAAAAGATTGATCAAAACGATGATGACGAGAAAGACGCTTACGAAGATGGCCTTGGGAAGCGTTTCGCCCCAATAGCTGATCGTCAAGGACGCGGCCACGATTTCAAGAGGCAGAACTGTCAGCCATTGTAGCGCATAGCTGTGGGACCAGTTAGTCCAACACGATATGACAGGGGTGTAGAGGAGAGGTGGGAATAAAGGGAGGACAGGGAAGAATATGGAACAGAAGACGGAGCGAAGAAAGAAAAACAATAAACAAGTAAGAACCAGAAATTCAGAAACAGAAATGAGCTTTAGAATGAGAGAAAGAGCGTGCTTGGTCACACTCACTTCCACCCCATGGCAAATCCCCAAGACGGATCGATGAATCTAGTAGCCCAAGCCGAAAACGATCCGGCGACGGGAAATATGACGGCCAACTCGCCCAAGGCCTGACAGGTACAATACAGCATGATGCCCACAATACTGAACGCGATGAGCAATGATGCTGGGCCCCCGGTGTGAAGGGCCTTTCCCGAGGCGACGAAAAGACCGGTACCTGCGGAGACTCGGAGTCAGGGGGGTTCAAAGCATAGAGAGGAAAAAAGGAAATTCCTACCTATCGAGCCCCCTATCGCAATCATCTGCAAGTGTCTTCCCTTCAATTTGCGCGCCAAGCCCGTATGAGCTGACTCCAGCGCCGCCATATGCAAGTCATAATAATGAGGACCAAGGCGCCGGATACCCATGCTCGTCGTCGCCGATGCCGTCGCCGTCACCGGGTGACTATAGCTATCCACCTGGCTAAGATGACTCGTCGGAAAAAACGAAGAGTTCTCGTCTCGCTTAAAGCTATCGAGGAAGCGGTGAAAGCGAGGCAACGCCGTCTCTCCGTGATCGTCATCATGATAGTAGAAGTCTTGACCACGCATGCTGTAAGAGCTGCCATGAGTGAAGGAATCCTTCTTGAGCGGTGGTGAAAAGTCGTTGAGCTCAATGTCTCGCGACGGGGACGGGAACTGGGGCGATGGCATGTCTTTGCTCTTCCTGGGTCGGGAAAAGTAAGAAGAGCACCGTGGCGGGAACGCGAGCTTAGATCAACTGGAGATCCGAGTCGGAGGGGAGCATGGGCGAGGTTTTTCTTCCGTCTTCTTTTGTCTTTTCTTTTTGTCGCCTTTTTTTTTTTCTTTTTTTTTTTTTTCTAAAAAAAAAAGGTCTGGCTAGCTCCAGATTTGGAAAATGGAGAGAAATTGCGTGCGGCGTGCGTTGCAGCTGTCTGGATGTTCAAATAGAAATACACGCCCACACCGTCGTGTGGAAGGTGACGTTCTTGAAGAGGAATCGTCTGTGTTGTCGTTTTCTTTTTGGAGGACAGGAAGAAAGGGGAATTAACGTCGCAGGAACCCGTGAAATGGCTATTGGAAAAGCTGGGTGAGGTTGAGTGGCCGGATATGGAGGTTCATGGCCAGGATTGGAGTACGGCTGTCTCTTGAAGAGTCACTCGAGAGAATGAGGAGGTCAAGCCGCCGCTGCTGCTGCTGGTCGTGGACCATTGCACATGGTATGTTGGTTCAAGGCGATGATGGACCATTGGTGCCAGATGGGGTGTGGCTGGTGCAGCAGCGGCGTCAAGCAGAGGAAAAACTGGCATCAACGGCATGGACAAGTGTGGAAATATCTCGATAGATGCAGAGACGAGCAATGCCGGAGACGGTGAGAGCTGGTTGTGGCTGTGGTTCGTGGTTGGGGGGGGGGAGGCGGGCGGCGGTCAAAATGCATGCATGCGAGCTTCTACCAGCCAGACCAGATGGAGCGGCAAGGAGCTCATGTCTGGTCTGGCTGGTCTGGTCTGGCAATGACCCCAGACGTCTGCCTGGTGCCTGCTGTCCGTCGCAAGGCAGGGCGGCTGGGAATCGGAATGGCAGCTGGCAACGTCAGTCAACTGGCACGCACTGGCAGATGGGTGGGTCCAGTCTGCGTGTGGTCTCATCAGGACGGATATACAATATACAATGTAAGTATATCTGGTGTGCATGTGGGGGCCCCGACCGGCCAGTAAGCAGCGGCCCAAAGCCCGCGACCGTTGACCCGACCAGTTGAGACAGAACCAGACCAGACATTGGAGTCCTGTCTCAGGGCCAATATCGACGCGTGCATGTCCCACGCGCACCCACCCACGCTCAGTACAGCGGGCCCGGCTACTGCATCGGGCGGACCAGCTTAAGTAAGCATTCCTAGCAACACCAACATGACATGCAGTCCCGACATTTTTTACAAATCACCCAAGAGTCTATGACAAGCACCAATGTGACTTGTCGCTAGCATTGTCCGGCCTCAACTTCCCTCGTGGCATGTCGTTCCCCCCCAACTCGCATCTTGTTTCATCTATCCAGAGCACTGCACTGTGAATCTACCTTTCTCAGCCACGCACGACCACGTACGACTGTTGTCATACATTTCCCTGCCACACAAAGGGGCGCGCCCATGATTCAACAACAATGCTGGCTTCCTCGGGCGGCTTATTGTCGTGGGGGGAAAAAACCCCCCACGGCACAGGGTCATCCAGGGTGGGTGGGCTCGGGATGCCGGATGCTCTGATTCGTCAATGTTGCGTGTGAGCCGTGGGGTCGGTTCCGCGCCACGTTTGGCAAACCGCGACTGGAGGCATGAATCATGCAAGATAGAAGATAGCGAGACTGGAGGGGACGAGAGGAGTGTTATCTCTTGTTCGGTTCCGGGTGGTCGAGCGTGACGCAAGCGGGACAAAAAAAAAAAGATAAAATAAAAAAAATAAAGACCAAAGGAGGAACGACCAGTTGCGGGGGAATTCAGCTCGGTGCAGCTTCGCCCCCACGATGGTCCGGGGAGGGCGTTGGGCGGGACGCGCAGGAAGGCTGGACAGAGCCACCATGGAGATGGGCTGAGAATGTTGGTCGTGTCTGGTGTCACACAGGTTACACTGACGCAGATATCCAGAAACCTAGATCGCGCTTGACCGAAATCAAAAAGAGAGACAAAGAGAAGATTAAAATTAAACTAAAGAATGACCCTTTCGCCCAAGGACAAAAAAAAAAGTACGTTTCTGTACCACAAATTGCCATATATAGAGACCCGCAACCCGGTTTTCTTTTCACCTTTTTTTAGTATCACATGCTGTACATGGTCGAGATGGCATTTACTTCCTCCTCACTGTCAGTTTCGCCTCGGATGCAATGCAAATTCGCTCGCATCAATGCAGTGGTCCTCCTCTTCAAAAAAAAATAAAAAAATCTACCCTATGCAGATGCCGATGGCGTCGTCGATGGAGTTGTGCCTATGATATTGCCGTGCTCATCGCGAGGTTTTCGCTGCCAGCCCGTCGAGAAGAGCTTGCCCATGTCGAATCGTGGAAATGGATGAGCTTCGGTGTTGATGACGACTTTGTCGAGCGGGAGCAAGTCGTTTGGCGAGAATAAGAGGTACAAGTATTTGAGAGTTTCGGCCTGAACAATCGAGCCAGGTTAGTTTGGGCGCTTATTCGTGGTCCGAATGCACATGTACCCCATCCACTTACCAGCCAGAAGCTCTCCATATTGTCCCTAGTAACCGGCGGAATCGTGTTGGCATTGCTCAGACTCGTGAATCCGCCTTCGTCCGCGACCGCCGTGTAATTGACAAACGACTTGAACATATCCCATCCCCACTCGCGGTACTTGACGTCGCCGGTAATGCGCCACATGTAAAAGAGACTTTCTACAGTCTCGGGTCGCTGTAGGTTATGTACGTCGTTGGATTGGACATCAAAGTCCTGGCGCCAGGTCGCTTCGGGGTCAGTATCGAACTGCTCTGGGGGGTGGTGAGGGGCGGATTCGGGCTGGGGAGGGTTTGCGATGTGGAAATACGTGATTTCGGCCGCTAATCCGGTGGCCATCCACTTGTACATGCCCCAGCAGGTTTGCATCAGCTCGCGTGCTAGCTTCATGTCCCTCTCCTTCTTTTCATTCCAGCTCGGTAGTTTCCGGGCTTCCGCCTCGGTGAGACCACCCGTGGCCGCCAACGCGATTGTCCCTGGCATGAAGCATACCAAGTGGTCCATCTTGGGCGATAGATGTCCATCCAGTCCAGCGGGTCGCTCTCCAATAATGGTAAAGCCGGAAGGCTCCGTGTAGGTAATCAGGTGCTTGCGCACGCCTTGGAGAGCCTCATCCCACATCTGCTCATAGACCGGCTCCTGCTGATTTGTTTGGAGATACTGTTTGATAAGGTACTCATAGTACGAATCACCCCGACTACCCAGGCGAATATTCGTACCTCGGAACTCGCCGCTCGTGGCGTAGAGATAGATGGGAACAAGACCATCCTTGGCATTGTTGTCATCCACCACTTGCATCACCTTTTCAACCTTGTCCCAAAACGTCGTCTCTCCAGTGAGCTTGGCCAGGTACTTGAACTCGAGCTGCAACGTGGTTGCTTCTGCCGTGGAGGATGCTCCCCCATCGGAATGAGATGGCAGCCCTTCCATCTTGCCAAGATTTACGCTGGCATAGGGAACACCAGAGTCCGACTCGAACGCGGCCATCAGCCGGTCAGCCAGATCTTTGGCTTTTTCGAGGTAAAGATCCTCGCCGGGTCTACCTGCATCGTCTTCACTAAGTGGCGCGAGCTGAGGATATTCGTTCGACAGGTAGTGGGCAGAGAGAAGCCCGCCAAGCATACGAATCGTAGTCTCGAACGTGTTCACGTCTTGGTCCTGATCCCATGTGAGCGAGTTCGACAGCCATTCACGGGCATGTTGCACTCGAGATGTCATGTTCATGAGGATCATAGTATCCAGAGCATCAATGATGATCCAGCCCAGTCCTTTGGGTGCCATGTTCTTGCCAGTTTTGGAGATTGGCCGGTATTCATCGTACCCTATCGAAAGCCCAGAGTTATCAGCAATTAGGCTCTTTGCGAAAAAAAAAAAGAAAAAAAAGAAAAGAGAAGAAAAAACTTTCTTCAAAGACTGAAATCGTGCACACGTACCCCAGGCGTACCGTGTATAGGTATCCCAACTCAGCTCAAACGCTTCGACAACGCTGTTGCGCCGTTCATCCCAATCCGACGTGCTGCTGGCCTGTGACATGCCCAACCAGGTCCATGTAGACGTACTGGACCGGGAACCGCGCCTGTCACCACGCCCACCAATGACGCCTGTCAGGTATAGAAAGGTCAACAGCCCGAGCGCCAAGGCACTGATGACTCTCTTCTTGCGCCACCATCTTCTCCTCGAGGATCCATACGGTTTGTCTTTGTACATTGGCAGCTCATCTTCATCCTCGAAATAGCCGGAGACTTTGCTCTGCACGTCTCCCATGATTCCTCTCCCCCCTCCAGGAGCACCTTTGCTCCGCGCGGAGAGCCCCGACCAGGCCTTGTCCTCTAGGGATCGATGCGGTGCGGCAAAGTTGGGAACATTTCTGGGGATGTTGAACGACATGTCCAGGGCGGTCGCGCCGACATGCGCGGCCGTGTCTTTGAAGTTTTGTATCTTTTGTTGAAATGTCGTAGCTTTAAAAATGTTCTTCCGGTGGATATCGAACGGATCGCGAATCATCGGGCCGGCAGCTTCAAATCATGGCGAGTATGGTTCGGGAATATCGACGCTCGGTAGGGATATGCGGGGACTTGGACTCAAGCTGCCGCGACCACGAAGAAAACGATGAGAAGGGGGCGGGGGAGAGACGGCATCAAGGCAATTGGTGTACTCGAAAGCTGCCACTGTAGATGAGAATCCCGCGCTTGGTCATGCAGTCGACTGGCCCAGAATGGTGTGAGGTGGAGGATGGAGCCACGGCGTGGACAAGAACACCCCTGGAAAAGGACATGTGTGTGTGTGTGTGTGTGTGTGTGCGTGACAGACCAGACATCAAATGGCCGGCACGCACGCACGAGAGCAGCTGAAGCTTGGGCCTGCGTGTGGGGCGCCTCTTCCCGTGCCCCGCCCCACAAGGCGACACGGAGGGACTTGCCGCTCTTCACTTTGACAAGACACACACGGACAATCCTTATTGGTCCTGGCGCGGGCTTCGTATCCGCTTCGGAGCATGTCTCCTCGTCGACGACATCAGAAGCCAGAAATGCAACTTCCAGATTGCCAGACTGCATCAACCTATGAGCGACACTCGCCGTTGCGGTCCTTGCTCCTCGGAGCCGTAAGCCATAATTCGTGGCATCCGGTCAGGTACTACTCATCTTTCATAATCAACGGAGCCTCTTCACCTCTTAATGCCTGTGGTGAGCATCACCGTCATCAGTTGTTTGTCCATTGTCCAAGTATCGGCTGCAATGATGCTCAGTCACATTTGTTTATCCTTCCTATTTTGGTATTTGCGAGTCCATGAGCACATACGACCATACCTACCAGAAAATTCGGGATCCCGTCCGCTCTCCCATAGACAAGCTGGTAAGGGGCAGATTAGTAGTTGGGTCGGTGACGACCAGCGAACACCGGCTGTTGTATGTTTTTTTGAAAGTTTTTAATTTTTGTCTTGGTCCTACGGTATGTACAAACTGTATGTAGTCTCATTTTTTACCAGGATTCCGGTCCATCTGCGCAGAGCACTGCAGCAATATGAAACATGCAGCAGCAAGAAACATACAGCAGCAAGATTGCGTACTTCTGAAACAATTTCTCCCACTCTGCCACGTTCGGCAATGTCGTGCATAAATAGCATATCATCACTCTCTATAGACTTTATAGACGAGGACTTTGACAGTGACGATGCGGGGGAGGGAAAAGGCAAACGGACAACAGAAAAAGGAAAATAAACAAAAAAAAGAAGAAGAAAAGTTATACATGTCTATCAACGATGTTGGTTTATACATGTCTATCAACGATGTTGGCGTCAAACAAAAAGGACATATCTTATCGGCTGCTTTTATCGTCTTCCTCATGTACGAAGCTGCCTCGTATTTCCCATCCGATTGCCAACTCCAATTTCGTGAACATCCACAAATGAAGAATATATGTGTTTGGACCGACCCTGGATCAAGGCAAAAGTTCCAAAGCCTCAGCTGCCGACAGTCGTGTGCAGGGCAGAAATCGCATCAAGCCGCTGATGATGGGCAAGAGAGGCAACAGCTCTGGGTCGTTTACCAGTCTATCAAACCTAGATTGTAGTTCAAATGCATCATATTTATCTTTGCGGTCAAACTTTGTAGCACAGTACAATGACTTTCTTCGCATCGTCTCCCATGCGGCTTGCCACTGCTGCGGAAGCTCTCCCACCAATCCAATCATGGATTCGAGTAGTCCAATTTCTTTGCCCGAGTAGGAGAAAGGTTGACGCGCGAATAGGAGATAATATATCTGCAAACAGGTAAGCATTACCATCAAGAGTGCTCGTATGTTCAAAACTCACAACGCATCCGGCTCGCCAGAGATCAACCCTGTAGTCGAAAGTACCAGCCAAGAGGATCTCGGGTGCCTGCAAGTCTCTGGGCTGGGCAAGACGAGCGGGCTCCTCGCCATGTTTAAATGCTTGTCCCCAATCGATTAATCGAATGTCCTCTTTGTCTTCCTCGATCCATTTTTCCCAATCAGTGGTTTCGACCATTTGCTTTGGCAAATTGTCACTCATCTGCCCGCCATCAGTTCGGATTGCCGTGGCTATTTCTGGACGGCCAATAACATCCAGAAGTGCATCTTCCGAGTGACGGCTTAGTCCCGAGCAGGCAAATACGACATTCCTAACGCTCAAGTCTACACCATATTAGTCCTAGTTTGCAAGGCCTGGGCAGGGCAGGGTGACGAGGGCACTGACCTCCATGTGCGTATCCAGCTTCGTGAAGGTCTCGAACGGCCTCCAGAAGCTGTTTCGTGACTCTGAAGATAATCTGTGCATCCAGTCGATCGCCTCCGTTTTGGTAGTCATTGACAACACGGCTGATTGTGGGTCCAAGGAATTCCATGACAGTGCATGGGTGAGATCCATTGGGTCCATCATGGACGAAGAAATCCATCAGAAGCGCAAGGCTGTTGCATTCAGTGTGCAGATGAATCGATTGGTGGTTCAATAACTCGCGAGATGGCATGGTTGTCTCAGCTCTCTCTATCTTCAGAGCCACCCAAATCTTGAAGCTGAGGAAGTCAGTACCGTTACGAAGATGAAGCGTCCGGTCCCAAACCATAGCTTACACAGTGTCTCTTGCCAGCCAGACAGTAGCATGTCCTCCCCAACCTAGTTTATGAATAACCCTGTAACGATTGTCTTTGAAGGTGTCGCCCAAGCAAACAGGATGGTAGCCACCCGGATCATATGAGAAAAAACCTTCTTCGGTGGTAAAACCATTCAAGAGCTGATACCTTTCGACGTCCATGACTGATTCAGACGGGTCGGGGGTCGACCAACAGGAGGTAAATGACGTTATCCGAATGGAAAGTTGACGAGGCCATGTGATGGGAGTGGGCATCGACTTTCCATTTTATATTGAAGAGCCAGACATAATTTCCCTCTTGAGAAAGAATTGCGAATCAACCGTGTTTACACAAACATACAGGATTTCTTGAGCGCATCCAAGGAAATGCGCCTCAAGACGAATGTGGCTATTCGTACGGCCAAAGAATCCTATCCGTACGGCCGCCTCACTCCGCTTTACGCCTCTTTCATCCCTTAGTTCGCCGCGAGTGCTTGTTAATACTAAACCCTAATAGTATCGTATGAAGTAAATATACCATTGTTCAACGCATCGATGTACATGTGCCCAAAGATGAGTGTGGCTTTTCGTATGGCCCAAAAAGTAACTTTATTTCTACGTATTGCGGCACCTATGCCCCCCTATGTCGTGGTAGCTGTCGGCTGGCTAGCAGTCCAGTCGTCGAGCAGCTGCAGTCCTCTCGGCATCTTGAGCAACGCTTCTCTAGTCATCCATTGATTGTAACGTCCGTCTAACACAGTACGGCCGCCTCACTTCATTCCTTATTTCCGCCGCGAGTTACTAATGCTGCGCACCCCCAATTTAGTGTGGCTTTTTCGTCAGTGTCATCTTACTACATGGAATATAAATGGCATTTTGGTGAGAGATACCTCTTGCCACAACACGGGACTGACAGTCTGTGCAGTAACGGTGAATAGGAGCGTCCGCTTTCGTCCATGGTCCCAGCTAGAATAAGTAAGAGAAATAGTGGGTAGTTTCTTCATGTTATGCGCCTGCTGTTCAATAATACAAATCAAGGAAGTAATACCTGGTGTGCCTGCTGTTCAAGAATACAATTCAAGGAAGTAACGCCTGGTGACGATAGCTTCCACAGGAAAGAGGGCACGGCTCGAAATAAAATCGCGTTCAGTCGTACATAATGTATCATACATCCGCATCCATCCAACAACATTCGTGTATTTACAAAGAATATCTGTTTTAGCAATATTTGCTGTTCTTTTGGTCAACAATCATTTTCTACAAGATCACCCACCCACTACTGAATATATGCGGTGCAGGGGGCTTGCTAAGAACTGACAAAGTTAGTATCTCACCTCGGAATCAGACGATTGACGTGTCTGGGTCATCCCAAGGTCTACGTCATGGCCGTCCGAACCCTTTACGAGGCAACATGCGATCAAGATTTCAGGACCAACCACAAAGATGCCTTTGAGTGCTGGATCAACACGCCCGGTAACGCCAGCCTCGAGACTGACAGCGGACCTATCTATTTTGACCAGGCCAATGTATTGTAAGGATTTGTTCTATTTTGTTGTTCTTTCTCTAACATACGAGCCAAATAGGAGTAGCTTGCATCCCAATACCAGTCGCTACGATAGGAACCCAGAGCCACATGCGACGATCCGGCTTTCTGATGCTAGTCTACGAGGCGAAGACTCTTAGTACACACTTCACTGGCGACCTGGCGGCGAGTGCAAAATTCTAAACAAGTCAATTACCCAAAAGCGCCTTGACTAGAAAGACGGGGAAAGAAAGGAAGAAGAGGAGACGAACTCGGGAAAAAGCCTTCAAGGCCCAACAGAACTCTAAAGACGCGCTTGGGCTGGAACTGTGACTTTATTGCATAAAGAATGGCCGTTGTAGTGGGTTTTGTTGTGGGTTTGAATCCAATTTGCGGTGGCCTTTTTGCTTGTCCGGCATATAGATTGTTTCGACCAAATGAATACTGAAGAGACTAAATGGCTGGTGGACGCGTCGCCATATCCCTCAAGCTGTACACTGATCACAAAGGCGTGGTGAATTCCATGGAAAATATGGCAGAGGTACACGGAAAGGTATCCAGGTGCATAGATATCTTGGGAGAGTCGGACGTCGAGTACATCCTTGAACTGTGACTTTATTGCATAAAAAATGCCATCCATCCGTCACCAAAATCTGTAAGAAGCGCAAAATAGCGAATGGATAGATAGAATATTATATCGCATTCAAAGACTTGGAGGTCGATATAATCAAGCTGGTCACTCAAATTGTGGACCAATGCTGTAAATCTCTGGAATTCTTGTGCTCTTTGGATTATTAAATCTGGTATCGTAGGCTCCATGAACAAATCGTATTAAAAACCGTATTAAAAGAGAAATCAAAGGGAAAAAACAAAAGAAAAAACTAATAATAAGTTGTCTCTGGTAGCTTTACGCCTGGTTGGTAAAATGAATTTTACCTGGTGGTATAATTGCTACCAAGTTGTCATGTTTATGGATGTGAATGTCTTGAATTCCTCTCCTAGTCCCGTTGTGGGGCACTCCATATATCTGTAGTGGGGTTACAACCCCCCTTCACGTGACCCCCATCCGTCACAAATGCCCTTGACTTTCACTGGTTCTGCTCTTGTACGGATTTGCGCGTCGGGGTAGTGCTGTGCCACCCATGTCTCGTCCGCCAACGTCACAGAGCATCCCGTATCCGCACATACATCACTCGTTTCGCACGTGCTAGTCGAAGCAGGTTGGTCTCGTCTGGAATACCTGGCACACCGGGCATGTCATGAGATACTGCCGAAGAAGCTGCAGTCCTTTGTGCACGCAGAATTGCTGGACCTGTTCACTTAATTTGACTGTGACTTTATTGCATAAAAAATGCTATCTATCCATTACTAAAATCTATAATAAGCATAAAATAGTAAATAGATAGATAGAATATTATATTGCATTTAAAGACTTAGATGGTCGATATAATCAAGCTAGTCACTCGAATTGTGGCAGATTTGGTCGGAGTTAGCAAACTTAGAGTCAAATGGGGACTCGTTAACGTGGAGTACATCCTTGAACTGTGACTTTATTGCATAAAAAATGGATGTGATCACATTAGACGTGGGAGAACAGCCGGATGCTGCGGAGTTAGCTCTGGTGACAGAAGGCCAGGACGAAAAGCATTTGATTGTCCCGGAACACGTCCGCCGTGAAACAAACTTTTTAACCACCGCCTCCGCGATCTCCCAAAATCTCGGTCGCAATAGTCTTGGTGCGAAACCCCAAAAAAACAACTGGCGCCCATCCAGCAATCGCCATTCCTCGTATAAAATCCTAATGCAAACTCCGAGTATTAACACGAGTCCCCATTTGCTATTCCCCAACGGTTCCAATTGCAACGCGCCCGTGCCTGGGGTATATGTGTCCTTTGTCACCTGCGGTTCGCTCCTTCCCACTTCTGGTGATTCCTGGTCGCTACTACCCACTTTCGGTAAGCGCACACGACGTCTTACTTTATTGCATAAAAAATGGATGTAATGACATCACGCTAACTGATATGTTCAACCACCTTTTCGTCTAGTGAATATAAAGCTGCTAAGGGGAGTCGAACAAGTGATTTAAGTGGAAGTTCAAGGCTTGTGTGCGCCTCCCGGGCTCATGACCATTGCATAAAAATATAGACTTGTGATTGATTCCATCACACTTTCTAGGTTGTTATACCCCCCTATATACCGTGCAACAGACTTCGTACCTTGAATGTATCCGTTTCTTGGGGAAATTCAACAGCGCATCTTTTCAGCTAAATGTGACAGTCTCCGGAGGAAACCCCATTCACAGGGATTCCCTACAGTGCTAGAATAGATCAACTTTGGCACATGACCTCTTTACTGTAACTGTGTAATCTTTGCCTTATGATCTTATAAAGTATCCCACCTATTGCAAGGATACCTGCGAACTACGTGCCGCATCTAGCACGTAACACTAAACTCAACGAGGAACTATACCAATGTGCAGCGTTTTATAGCATTTCGAGGAGTTATAAAGCTTGTATTTGTCATTATAAAGTGACACTAAGCTAGTAGTAATTGCAGTGGAATTGCTCTTTTATAATGTAGTTTGTGGCCGTATATTCTATAACGAGTGTAAAGTGTCTATATTTTTATAAAAAATTGTGTTGGGTATACTACCTGGGCCTTACAATGAAGGAATACGC
The DNA here is from genome assembly GCA_018360255.1 of Claviceps maximensis. NCBI lineage: Eukaryota > Fungi > Ascomycota > Sordariomycetes > Hypocreales > Clavicipitaceae > Claviceps > Claviceps maximensis. The sequence continues at coordinate 15,010 of SRPZ01000169.1, forward strand.
CGATTATCTTTAGTAAGTAAAGTAAATTAGTAAATGTATACAACGTTTAGACCATATACTCAACTACATGAATACAAGTTTCACAAACAGCATTGTTTTCAGTCAAGTGAATATTTTGATAAATAAAAGTAGACTACGGACTTGAGCAACGTCGCCTCCCAACCCAGTGGCACATAAATACAGAGTAAAAGAAAAAGAAAAAAAGAGAATAAAAAGACAATACAAGAAGCAAGAAAAAATAGAAGCCCTCAAAACAAAGCAGTCAACGTAAAAAAAAGCCCACTGTAGTCGCCGTAGTAGCAGCCGCAAAGCAAAGCAACAGCTCTCATGAATCATGAGCCCGTGTAGACATACAAAGTCGTCAACCTCGACCGTTGCACCGGAACAGCCCTGCACAAAGCATTCTCGCGCAAAACAAAATAACCTTGCGCATCGCCCTTGCCGCAACTGACCAAACTCCTCCGTGTTTGTCCCCTTCTCCGCCCTTCTTTCAACGGATTCGGGCCGCTTCATCCCATCTTGTTTGGTGATCCGCCATTCTTCAAAAGCCCCAGTGACTCTTTTGCGCAGCGGAAGCGTTCGTCTTCCGGGATGCGGGCTTGGGGGTCTCCTCGTCGGTGGGGCCGTAAAGCCAGTCGCGGTTTGTACCTTTGCGTCCGCCCATTCCGTCACCTGCAATGTTGATCTTGTTGTCGTCGAGGAATTTGCCTTCCCCCCGGTGTTGGTTTTCCTTTTGCGTGACTGGGGACTGATCGTACGAGGACCAGTTGGCGTCCATTTGCTTGACTGCCTTCATGCGACCCTCTGGAACGGGTTGGTTGCGAGACGAGGTATTGGGTGCGGGAGACTCATCGGCCATGGCGAAGTGAGGGTCGAAATCTTTGCCTCGGCCACCCAGATTGGTAATGTTACCGAGAGCACGATGAGGCTCAGGAGTGGTGGCGGTGTCACGATCAAAGAGCTTGTTCTTGTACAAGCCCATGTTGTCGTTGTGCATGGATCCTCGTGGACGAGTATTGGGTCGATCCTGATGAGGCAGTCGCTCGCCATCGTCCTGGAGCTCGAAATGGGTTTCCGCATCACGTCGGCCCTTGCAAGCCTGCTGAGTGGACTTGTCCTCGCTGCCGTCGGCCTCCATGTTGTGCGCCTCGGTATTCCAGTGACGAACATCTTGAGCTCGGTACTGTTTGGTAGGTTGGTGCTTGCTTGGGGTGCTGAAGTCCTGAAAGTCCCACTGGCTATCGTGCTTTGTCCTTGGTCGGTTCTCGAACGCGACGCCGGGCTTGGGCTTGTCTTGTGAATCGGACCCATCAGCCAAGTCGAAGTGGTTATACTTGCCGGGATTTGGGCGAATGAAGCTGTTTTTTTTTGGTTTGGAATTGGTCTCGTCCTCATCCTCAACATATTCCTGGCCCTCGAAGATGCGCATGGGCTGCACATTTTTACCTTGGCCGGCTTTGCTTGGTGACAAGACTTGGTTTCCGTTTGGTCCGCCTTGGTAGTGCTCACCAGAGGGGTCATCACCCAGCACGTCGGTGAAGGAGCGCTCGGCGCGACGTTGCTTGCCCCCATAAGGCGACACAACCGTCACATTCTGGGCGGCCTCGAGCTCCTCTCTGTTTCCAAATAGCTGGAGTGTGGCATGGGGATCGCGCATGGCATTCGTGGAGTTGCCGCGTGTTCGGAGAACCATGTCGTTGTGGCTGTCGGCTGTGTTGTTGGGGACAACGCCGCTGGATTTGAGGCAAGATTGGATCAATGTGATCTGCTCCCGGCTGTCTCTGATGGGCCAGTTGCGGCCGGTCTTGCCAATGATGTCCAGCTGCTTGAGCAGAGAGCCCTGGTCCCATTGTTGGCGAATCTGCAGAATCTTGCCGGCTTCGTCAAAGGTCACAATATGAGTCTATTGTCGAGAGGACGGTTAGATGTGTGATGACACGCGACGTGCGCGGTTTTCTTTTTTCTTTTTTTTATTTCTTCTTCTTCTTCTTTTTTGGATGCGAAGGACCGCTCACAAGCCAGGACTCACAATTGAGAGGTACGCGACGCGATCCGAGAGGAAGTTATCATCCAGACCGGGCAGGTAAGCACCACCACTGGTCAGGAACTCGAGGGCGGTGTCGACCTCGGCAACAATGACGGACTGTCCATCTACCAAGTTTAAGAGTTCCTGCTTCTTGATTTTGACCTGCTTCTGGAGGGTATTGAGATGCTTGATGATCTCGGTCGGGCCACAGACGGACGTGGTGGTGGTGATATAGTGGAGCGATGCCTTGTCGGACAAATATGAGGAACTGGGCGAGGCCAGGAACTGCTTATACACGGAAGCCATGGTGTTTGGAGGGCGTACAGGGACACCGAACAGCAGAGACACCTGATGGAGACGGACGGTGGTGTTTTGTGCTGTCTGGCTGCTGGTGTTTGTTGCACGACGCACAAAGCAGATGTTGGGGGACGGCGGGATGGTTGGATCAATACTGGGTATTGGTTGGGTGGTTGGGGGGGGGGGGGGGGGGGGGGGTGCAGGTGCGCGCGCAGGAGCACTTTTTATTTATTTTGGTCCATGTTTTGGTCTGGTCTGGCGAACGCGCACCGAGGCGCCGGAGGGGCACATGCACGCCGGGCTCCATGCTACGCTGTCTGGTTTGTTTGTGCCTGGCAGGCTGCATGTGCACGGGCATATCCTGACTTCAGGCACCTGGCAGGGGTCGCCAGGGGCAGCCAGGGGCCGGCAGGGGCGGGCTGAGGCGGGCTGCGACAGGAACAGGGGCCGGTTCGCGCTGGGCAGAGCCTGGGGCGGGGCAGATGCAGCGATGGACGGGCACTGGAATCTTGGAGCGGGCTCCACATGCACCCCGCCGGTGGTGTAGTCCCAGCCAGTCTGACCGCTTCAGATTTGCACACCCAGCTAGCCAATTGATTCCAAATGAAAGGATGCATGTGAGTGGTATCAAGGCGGTAGGATTTTTGCTCTTGGGGGTTCTGCTCTTGGGGTTCTGCTCTTGGGGGTTCTGCTCTTGGGGATTCTGCTCTTGGGATCCATGGGGTTCAAGGGTTGCACGCGTCTGGAGTTTCATGACAGTCGCGGAAGTTACGGGAGTTAGGGGCTGCCCATTTGATCGTGTTGCCAGACGCTTTAGCTGCCAGGTGTCCGCTCTGGAGACGCTTCTTCTCCTGCCAGCCTCCAGGACGAAGGGTGAGAGGCCCTCGTTGTTGTTTTTTTTTTGTCGTTCCTTTTTGTTTTCTCGCATGACGCAAGAGTCATGGCAACCGGAGGTACGACACCTAGAGGCGAGACACCAAGAGTCAAGACATCAAGCGTCAAGACATCAAGAGTCAAGAGACATGCCAGCGCGTCAGTTCCATTGAGCTCACTTTGCTTTGCGCGTAGCCAAGACAAGACGAGTCGTGGTTGCGGGGTCTCCAGCATGTACGTCGTCCAGCTCATGCAAGTATTTTCAAGGTTGTTATCGAAGATCAAATACCATTTGCATCGACAACGGTCGATTACCGCTCTGCATGGAAGCTTAATCAAGACGTCTCTTTTCTACCACCCCACGACGCCAATACCGATGCGCAGGTACAGTCAGACACTCAGACACTCCGACGCGCAGCTTGTCTCGGACTCTTGGATACGTGCACGGTGGGTGCGCGTAACGGTGGTGCGCCTGCCGTCCGCCCGTTACCGTTATTTGCATCACGCTTCCGCCACCACTACTTGAGCCTCTCTTCTGGCCACAGCCACCACTCCAGCCACAGCCATAACTCTAGCCACAGTCTTCATCTCAGCCACCAGCATAAGCACTCTTCCAGCCACAGCAGCGGCCCCAGTCAGACCCACTATGCTAGCCACGGTTGCAGCCACGGCATCCAGCGTTGACGCCATGAGCCGTTAGTTGACCGAGCGAGCTTGCTGCTTTGCTTCAGCTCGACTGACGACGCTTGTTCATGACAGACTGTCACCACCATCTGGCAGGCAACTCCCACTTCCAGCGCTTGATCCGCCGACTCGAGAGTCGTGTGGTGTTTCTGCCTCGTGGTGCAGCCAATCAATTTCTGGCCATCTTCAGTCTTCGCTCTCATCCTGCTTCTCTTCTTTCTCCCCCTCCGTCCTTCCCTCTCTGGGCAGCTGCCCGATCGCCGCTGTTCATGACGCAGGCGTGTGCTCCTCCATCACGATGAGGCCGGCGGACAAGGCATTGGCTGCATGGCATATCCTGTTGTCGTCCCTTATATGGACGACCACTTTCGCCAAAGATGAGCCATCCCTGGCCGTTACCAAGTTCCAAAATCCTCCTCTCAACATCAACTACTTCGAAGACAGCGACGTAATTGTTTTTCAAGATAAAATCGAGCACAATGTCTGGCGTTCCGCTGACGCTGGCGTCTCATGGAAACGTGTAGATGCCGTTCCCGAAGGCAAGACACTGGGGCTCATCATGCATCCTCATAAACGAAACAGGGCCTACATCGTCACTCCCAGCAAGATTCACTTCCGAACCGAAGATCGCGGCGAGACGTGGACCAAGTTCGACACCAACGCTCTACCGAGCAAATTCCAGCCCGAAACCATGACGTTTCATGCCGACGAACCCGATCGCATCATATTTAATGCCATGGACTGCGAGGGCATATTCTGCAGCGAGCAAGCAATGTACACCACCGATGGCTTCAAGACCATCAAAGAACTCCGCTCCAACACCGCCGGCTGCTGGTGGGCCAAGTCCAATCCCGGCTTCACCACGGGCGAAGCCGACAAAGACAAGTCGAGAGTGTTTTGTATTGCCAAAGATTCCGTATCATTCTTCCGGCAGGAACAGAAACTCACCGTGTCTGATAGCTTCTTTGCTGTGGAAGACAAGCACGTTCAAGAATTTGAGCCCAACATCGATACGAACAAGGGCCCTGCCGGATCCATCAACCTTGCCTTCGTCACCAAGTATATCTTGGTGGCTGTCTCGTCCCCGCGCAGCGACGAGATGTCTCTGTACGTGACCGACGACACGCTCAAGTGGCATCGGGCCATGTTTCCCAAGGACGACAAACACGATCACTCCCATCGCATCAATCAGGGCGCGTATACTGTGTTGGAAAGCACAAACTATAGCATTCAGGTCGACGTCATGACGTCTCACCCGTCCCGGCCTATGGGTGTCCTGTTCACCAGTAACTCAAATGGGACATACTTTACAGAAAATATCCCCTACACAAATCGCAATGTTCGAGGCAATGTTGATTTCGAAAAGCTGTCGGGAATTCAAGGCATTTTTCTCGTCAACACAGTCGAGAACGGCGCCGATGTGTCCAAGAGCAAGAACAAACACAAGACTGTAGTGACCCAGATCACCATTGACGATGGTAGAACCTTTTCTGAAATAAAGGCTGGGGGTGACAGGTTACATTTACACTCTGTCACAGAGCTGGACAATCTGGGTCGCATGTTTTCCAGTCCTGCCCCTGGTCTTGTTATGGGCAACGGCAACACGGGCAAGTCTCTTGGGCATTTCAAGGAGGCCAATCTATATGTTTCGGATGATGCTGGCTCGACGTGGAAGAAGGCCCGTGACGGACCCCACAAGTACGAATTTGGTGATTCGGGGTCCATTTTAGTGGCCATCAAAGACTCTGACACTGCCAACATCAAGGACTTCTCATACTCACTCGACCACGGCGAGAACTGGAAACAGGTCTCCCTGCCTGATAAACTCAGCATTAAACCTATCGTCTTGACAACCACACAGGACTCCACGAGCGTCAAGTTCTTGCTTTTGGGTGAAAAGGATGAAAACTATCACATCATCGCCGTCAACTTTGATGGGATCAAAGAACGGACGTGCGAAGACAAAGACATGGAGGACTGGCATGCGCGCACCGACAAGGACGGAAACCCAACCTGTGTCATGGGCCACAAACAGACATACCGTCGCCGCAAGAAGTCGGCAGACTGTTTCATCAAGCAAGAATTCAAGGATCCGGTGCCACAAACAGAGGACTGCGAATGTACTGATGCCGATTTCGAGTGCGATTACAATTTCCAACGAGATCCGACCGACAACACGAAATGTATCCAAGCCGGCCCCATACCTTCATCCGATGATGATCCTGATTATTGCAAGAAGCACCCCGAAGGGTCCTTCAAGGGATCGTCTGGCTGGAGATTGATACCTGGAAACACATGCAAACGAACCAGCGGCACGCAAAAGGATGACAAGACGGACCGAAAATGCTCCGAAACAGGTGACGACAAGAAGCCTTCTCAACCGCCTGCAACGGGTGAAGTATCTAGAAAAGAAAAGATCTTTGACTTCAAGCTCAAGGGATTTGAGAAGATTTATCTGGAAAAGGGCGACGCTAGCTCCTCTACCGATGAGACCGTCATTGTTTGGCCAGCGGGGGAAAAGTCGCAGCGGGAGAATCAGATATGGTTATCGCATGACCATGGCAAGGAATGGAAACGAATTCTCGAGGGCGAGGAGATTCGTGGCATTTTTCCTCACCAGTACTTCAACGACGTGGTCTATTTCATGACCGATGACAAGAAGCACAAAATTATCTACACGGTTGATCGTGGTCACACTTTCCACACGTTTACGGCTCCCGGAAAACCTAGGGCTGGCGTGGTGCCGTTTGGTTTTCATCCGGACAAGAAGGACTGGCTTCTGTGGATGGGAACGTTGTGCGACAAGGTCGGAAGCAAGGAGACTTGCTTTGACCAGGTCTGGGTGTCGACCAATCGTGGCGACAAATGGGACAAGATGCTTCCGTATGCAGAAAAATGCGAGTTCACGGGCAATGTAGCATACAACTTTCGGAGTGAAAAGCAAGTTATATGTCTAGCCAAATCAGAAGAACGTTCGGACGCCAACACGACCATCAAGACCAGCGATGACTTCTTTGCGGACCGAGACGAGGCTTTTACGTACGACCGAGAGGTCATCAACTTTGCGACTATGAGCGAGTTCATCATTTTAAACACCAAGGATCCAGAAACTGGTGCTGAGCGCCCAGTGACGAGTCTCGATGGCAAAGACTTTGAGCCGGCGCGCTATCCGCACAACTTTCACCAGGGCCACCATGACGAATACACGCTACTGGACAGTTCCACTCACGCCGTCAATTTGTTTGTACGCTCCGAGGCGGGCAAAGACCGCTCGTTTGGGTCCATTATCAAGAGCAATTCGAACGGCACATCCTACGTTTTGAGCGCCGCCAACGTCAACAGCGACGAAAATATGTATGTCGACTTTGAGAAGGTATCGGGCGTGGAGGGTGTCGTGTTGATCAATGTGGTCGCCAATGCGGCGAAAAGGGACGAAAAGAAGAAAATTCTTCAGACAAAGATATCTCACAACGACGGGTCGCAGTGGGGGTACCTGCCTCCGCCGGACAGGGACATTGAAGGAAAGGCTTACTCTTGTAGCAGCACCAAGGGAGACGATCAGTGTGCCCTACACCTCCATCACTACACGGAACGCGAGGACAAGAGACGCACCTTTGCCGCCGACACTGCCGTAGGCTTCATGTTTGGAGTTGGCAATGTGGGATCGAGCCTTGGCGATATCAAGAACGCAGATACGTTTATGACCACGGATGGTGGCATCACTTGGACAAACATCAAAAAGGGCCATTGGACCTGGCAGTACGGCGACCAAGGATCCATCATGGTTCTCGTGCAGCGGGCCACGCCCAAGAATCCAGCCATCACGACCAAGACGGTCTCGTACTCGATCGACGAAGGCAAGTCGTGGAAGGACGTGGAATTCTACGACAAAGAAGTGACTGTCCTGGACATCACAACGCTCAGGTCGGGAACGTCTCGGAATTTCTTACTATGGTGCCGGGACGGCGACAAGAAAATGGTGGCCGTCAATCTCGATTTTGATGGTCTTGCAGACAAGGCTTGTCAGTACGACAAGGATTCGGATGCGAAATCTGATTATTCGCTATGGACTCCCAAGCACCCGCTTCAGAGTGACGACTGCGTCTTTGGTCACAAGGCGAGGTATCTTCGAAAGAAGACGGATCGCAAGTGTTATAATAGCGAACAGAATCTCAAGCGCTTGGTCGATTATGAGAATTGCGAATGCAAGCGTGAGGATTTTGAATGGTGAGTTTTTTTTCCTCATTGGTCGGAAGTCGTGGATGGAGGGAGCAAAGACAGAAAATCCATCAGACATTGAGACATGACTGACTCTGTAAAATAACAGCGCGTACAACTTTGAAATTTCCGACAATTCGGGACAATGCACTTTGGTCGATGGTTTGGATCCTCTTTCAGGCAAAGAGTGGTGCACGAAAAATCCAAACGCAACATCGTGGTTCGAGGCAACAGGGTACCGTCGTATCCCCTTGTCAACTTGCTCGGGTGGCAAGGAAATGGACAAGACGGCTCCGGAGCATCCTTGCGAAGGTCACGAGGAGGAGTTTGAGAAGGCGCACCGCAAGTCTGGAGTTGCCATCTTCTTTGCCATCGTGATTCCATTCGCGGCAGCGGCCGCGATTGGGTGGTACGTGTGGAGAAATTGGGACGGCAAATTTGGACAAATCCGCCTAGGCGAGTCGTCGTCGACGACGTTTGATAGCGACCGACCGTGGGTTAAGTATCCCGTCATGGCGGTATCGGGGGTGGCGGCCGTGGTGGTGACATTGCCTCTCCTCATCGGAGGCCTCTGGCGGACAGCGATGGGTTCCTACGACAGCGTACGAGGAAGCGGTGGCGGAGGCGTGAGAAGTTGGTTCTCGCAAGGGCCACGACCATTCACCACAAGAGACAGCTTTGCGCGCGGGCGTGGCGACTATGCAATAGTCGATGACGACGAGGGTGAACTGCTAGGCGAAGACAGCGATGAGGAGGTATGAGGCGGGTCCGAATTGGGGCCCGAGTTGAAGCGGCGGCTATGTATTTGGGTAGGTGTAGGTATATAGGCATTGAATGGAGATGGTGTACGATTGTAGTATCCAGCATAACTGCGCGCGTTGTTTGGGGGGAAGCAGAAGGATGAAGGGTTCATCACAAGCGTGGTTGCGACGAGATGAAGAGGTGGGGTCCATTTTCTCTGCGTATCAGTACGATGAGTCGTGGTTGTCTCATCTTCCCGATCGTGATACGGGGGCGTGGGTTATTTTGCTCGAGGACCTGGAACGGTGTTTTGGAGCTGGGTACCTTTACTTGCTTGTTATATTGCATTTGGGGTCTTTGGGGACTTGTATTGCTTTCTTTTTATGTTTATATATATATATACATATGTATATTTATATTTTATGCTTTTTAATACTTTTTCAGCTCTCTTTATATTGAGCCATATTAAACTAGCTATTTTATATATTTTATATATTATATACGCTTTTTTATATTGATTTACGCTATTGAAGCGAATCTTTTCATGTTGCAATGCTTTCTCCGTATATATTTATATCATAAACTTTAATCTTTTTTATAAACTTTCTATCAGGCCTTCTTCTGTATCTATTAAGACTATTTAAACTGTTTCTATTTACTTTTTACGCTTCGTTATATACATTTTCGTATCAGTCAAGCTGTCCTGGACTTTTACGGGAATGCTCTTCTTGTCTACGTACGGATATACACCAAGAAAAGAAAGGAACGAGAAAATCCCGACGCTTCGCACGGTATCCACACCGCTGGCGAGTCGCTGGATCGTCCATTGCACAAAGCCTTGCACAAAGCCATGCACAAGAACACATGGATTCCTCATTGACCAGATAGACCCAGAATAAACCCCAGTATCCCTCACTGACCACAGGTGACGGCATCGCGATAGAAACGAGTCAAGTTGGCAGCGAGACGGACCCTACGGGGATATACAGACAAAAAACGGCAGGAATGACAAAACGATGCTGCCATGCTAGCATCGATGCCATGACGAGTCCTGGTGTTACTTACTCTTGTCCAGACTGGCCAGGAGTAGTATCAGTACATCTGTAGTACCACGCATAACGAGAACGTGGCACCCCTGCATCAATGTGCAACGCGACTCTCGTGTCCACGGTATCCTGTTTCAGGGCCCAGCGGAACGTTCTGGCCCGGGAAGTGAAGATGCGCAGTGGATGCCGTGTCGCGGGAGGCACGACTTGAATCGCCGAGCACCTTGATCCGCAGGGCCTGCATGACGTCTCGTGGGCTTTTCTGTGAGACTGAGAGATGGAGAATGTGGGGGGCGGATACATGCATGAGCATCTCCCAAACAACTGCGTACAATGACGAGGTCAGATAATACATGCAAACAGAGCACGCGCCATCAGCCCCATCACGTCGTCGTTGCGATTATCATCGAGCAGGGATGGCAGCTGCATGGAGTTGTCTAACGTTCAACATCGCCTGTCTACCTGTACGCCGAACAAAATGCACCGAGAGAAGAAGAACAAGACGGAACATGGGTATATGAGTTCAAACCGAACGGAGAAGACCAACAACCGCAGCATTGATTTTGATAAGTACAGTGGGTCAAATTCATTTCAAAAACTTTGTACACCAAGACGGCATGGTGGAATGAGTAGACTTCCTCGACGCATTCGTTCGTATATGTATATATTCCTTGGCAATGCAAGCGTAAGGGTGAGTCCCCTTGGATGTTTTCCCATTCGTCAAACACGTGCCCGAGGGAAACGTAAGACAAAAAACACTCGACAAACAAGCAAGGACGTACATGTCGTACAACGTTGTAATTTAAAAATGCATATCAAGCATCTTCAGCATCGTCATCATACCCTTCAAAATCTATCAAGCCCGTCGTACGCGATTCCAGAATCGCTTCATCACGCCATCGTCACTCGCCAACAGGCCTTCTTGTTCCAGTGCGGCAAGCTGCCGCTCAATGCTTTCCTTGGAGTGGCCGTCTCGCAGGAGAGATGCCGCCAGGTGTGGCTCTTCCTTGATCTGCGATGATTTGCGCCGCCCAGAAGACATCTTTTGCCAACCATATATCTGCTCCTCGTTGGCGCGGAGATCCGGGCGTGTCAATGTCATTCGCAATGTCATTTCTCGTGACGTGCCGGTTGCGGGAGCGACATACTCCTCCTTGGACATGAGACATCCCTCATCCCCACTCTCTTTCATTGCCTTCATAAGTAGAGGTTTCTCCACTGTCAGCGGCGTTCTCGGCGAATCAGGTTCTGTCGTAGAAGCTCCATCATCATCATCGTCGTCGTCGTCGTCATCTTCATCACTATATATAGAGGATCTATCGTCCTGAGTAATGGGCAGCAGTTTGTCATATGCGAAGCTTGATCGCACTTGCTGAGAAGCAGCCCGTTTGTGGCCCCTACGGTGTCCGTTATCCGGAACATCCCCCACTGAGGGAAAGCCGAATTCAATGGCTTCGTCGAATTTGTGCGCAGAGGCCAGGTAAACTCGTAGTTTCATTCTCGCATCTGGATCTTGGTAATGAGCTGCTGCCGGATCCACAAACGTCGATGCATCGGGAACAGAAACCAGCTGTCGACTAGATGTCAACAGCGATAGAGCTCGTGATCTTCTACGGGCATGGCCTTGAGCCGGCGAGCCCGGAACAGACGTATGCGGGGACGCAGACACAGAATTCCGCGCTGACACGCACTTGTTCGGAGGTCCATTTCCGAAGGAAAGTTTGGAAATGGAAAGACGTCTCTTGAAAGAAGGGCCCCATTTGGTCGGGGCCCGGACATGTTCGTCGGACATGTCAGGGGGGCAGTCGTCAAGGAGAAGTCTTAAATCCAGATCCTTGCTCTCTTCGAGCCAGCTGAAAGCTTCAAACATGGTGTCGGTACTGGAGGTCGTGGCGGTGGTGGTGGAGGCAGCAGTACCACTACCAGTCAAATCTGTCCCCGGTGTAGTGACGGGATTGTCTGACGAGAAAGAAACCATTTTGGCTATTCTACGTCTGGACTCCGCGCAGCAACTTGGCAGGACTTTCGGCGATACAGGTGTCTTCGACTGGCGTTTTCCAAGTCGTATCATGGATTGCTCAGTCGCATCCAATATCAAGCTTTGTCTGCCGCGTTGTGCACACAAAACGTCGCTGTTCGAAGGGTAGCGCTTCACGGATCTCTGGTCTGGTTGGGCATGTACCCGCAATGGCTTGCTGTTGGCTGGAATGCGACGATGTGGTGCGTTTTCGAGTTCGTCCTGACCAAATCCAAGTTTGAGTGTTGGTTGCTGCTGATCTTGGTCGTCAAACGATGGCACAGCACGGGGACTGTCCAGTCGATCCTGAGCATGCGAATCGAGCTCGTTATATTCTTGAGTGCGAACTATGCGCAGACGTTCCGAAGTGGAGAAATACTGTCTCATGAGTCCCATCACGAGAGCGGACGTAGTCAGCACCAAGCATGCATCTGAAGGAAAATCAAGGGAGAAATAGCAAGCGTCGAGGGAGGAGAAGAGAGGAAAGGGAGGAGGAACAATAAGAAAGACTGCAGATCGTTCTCAAGAAGGAAGGGAGAGTGCATGCCGTCCTTCTTCTTTTGGGCCTCGCCATTTGCCATTGTTTGTGCTACCAGAAGTAGCAACTGGAAGAGGAATGGTGGCATGTTTGAGCTGGTCTTAATGCAGGAACGGGAGAGACTCGTGGCGCCCACCAAGGTAGGGGGGAGCGTCACGAGCTATTGGTGGGAGCTAGGAGCGGCAGGGAAAGGAGTTCCCGACCGGGGAGAGCACGGAGCAGTGACCACAGACCGCGGAGCACGGAGCACATTGTGTGAGCCAGTTTTCCGTCAATCATGACTGCTTGCCGCCCCAACTGGCGGAAAGAAGATATCCAGTACCTATACGGTCTGATCCCATACCAATGGGCGTGGGCGTGGGAAGCCCAGCTCAAGGTAAAAGGGGTAACATCGATCACGTGGCGATAGGAAAACAAAAAAAAAAGGAAAAAAAGGGGGAAGAAGATTTGCCAACCACCACGCGGACGAACAATGGCCAAACAATCAATAGTGTTCGTCGTCGCCCACTAAAACAACTTTTAGCACTCGCATTGACGATGATGCAGGCACTCGAGCGAGCAGGGGTTCCAGTGCACTTGCATGCCACACAACCAGCGAGTGAGACATGACTGGAGACGACCAGACTTGTTCAGAATGTAGACAGCCATGTAGACGACGAGACGCGTGCGCAGAGGCGGCCTCATGGTGCGACTGTGACGGGCCTGCATGTGCATACGTACACGTATACATTGTATGTATGTATGTGTGTATGCGCACGTACATGCATGCAGTACATCAGTAACAAGTAGAGTCCACGGTAGGCCTGTACAATATTACCACTTTTGGCTCGTCCGCATTTGCACAGTTTCATGCTTGACCACCACAGTCTTGCTTGACCCGTGCATGCATGCAGCAACAGTCTGACGTAACACAATTTCTCTTTGTGTTTTTTTTTGTCTCGTCATGGAATGGAATGACCAAAAGTCGACAGAGATGATGGATAGCGCCGCCTGCCTTTTCGGCCAACAACGACAGGCGTAATACGCCCGTAATACGACCTCGACACACTTGTGACGTATTCGTGTGTGCGAGAGATGCTGCGAATTGGCCCATGACATGCTTGCTCATTCACGGCCCTCCGTGCAAGCTCGAGAAATTGTCGTCCGTGCCATCGCCACAACATGTGGTGCGCACATGTGCGGGCAACAAGACCAGCACATTCGCGTGTGAGCCACAGAAAGAGATGCCGTACCATCTCACTCTGCATCTCGTGCATCTCGCGCATCTTTCTTTCTCCCCTCTTTACTGCTTGTTGTGTTTTTTCTTCCTTGCTTCTCAAGATTCAACAGCGAATGTGCTTGCCGGCTTTTCATTCGTCTGGACGGCTCTGTTGCTATAATTGGGTTTGTGGAATGCCATGAAAACACAATTAAGACGACTTCGTTCACGCAACAGCTCAAGCCTATGTCTGAGCGAAGAATGCCTACGCCATTCCATGGTAAAGACTCTGTACACAGCTTGCTAGCCGTCCATATTTTGCCAATTTTCTTGCCTGGTTTCTAACAACATCACGCAACATTTGGCTCACCTTGCGTTGTATGGTGGGAGGCAGTAATTCGAATTCTCCTCTGGTCATCGTCACTGTCGGTAGGACTCCATCCGAAGATGTACATAATCTATCCGATGAGTTTCGCCATGACTTTGAGTTCTGAATAGGGCTGTCACAATGGTCGGTCTGTTGCGATTGAGATTTGGGAGGTGGCCCCGGGATTCGCGCAGACTTGTTGCGGCCAAGCAGTATCGTTCTATCTCGATGTTGTGTATGTCGGTGTGTTGAAGATTGGCGGCCATCAACGTGGTCGAAATCCTCGTCAATACTGTCAGGCTGTCGAACACGAGACACTTGACGCAGGATACCGGCCAAGAGAGAGGTTCGGCGTTGGCTAATAACGGAGCTTCTCGAGCTAGAGCATGTTGTGATAGTTGTCCCAGAGACTGGGTACGAGGTAACGCTGGGAAGGGGGCTTCCTCTTCCAATTCGATTAGCGTCCCGACTAGCAATTGAGCTATCGAGCTTCTCAGTGTCGTCCATGTCGATGTATGAGACTGTACTGGTCACCGTATTTCGGCGGTCGCAATGCCTGGTGCTGACGACAGAAGCAGGATTCTTGCACCGTAAAAATCTGCATAGGCAGAGTCATGGATCGGAAGAGAAAAGGTGCCGTCACTTGGGGGAGTTCGGGTCGACAAAGCTTCTTATCGACTACAAAAGAGTGTGGAGAGGACCCTCGCCGGATGGCCACCCCTGGTTATTGCAGGTGTGAGCTGTGATCATGGCCGATTACCCCGGTCACGACCTAATACACTGAACAATTATTATCACCCAAAACGAACGTGTCCATTGATTGGGTATATGAAGTTGCTGACGGCGGCTTGGCTCCTCTTGTTGAGGGGAAGGGGGGTGGGACTGACTGCAGATGAAAGGCCCAATGCACCCTGGTTTTCTTTGTGGGAGCAGCTCTTCTTGCTTAATCCCGGTTGGCCGTGGCTTCTGCAGCCGATGGCCAGATGGCACAGAAGCGTCCTTATCCACAATTTCTTTGGGGAACGGCTTAGACGCGTGACTTGCCGGACGGAAGAGGAGTGAGGCTGGGGCCGACTGGAGACGTCAGCATGGCACGTGTACACGACTACACTCAAGATATCAGGTCTTGTTTTGCCTACCTAGTCAGTTCTTGGACAAGCAAAAAAAAAAAAAAAACGTAGGTGTCGCGCTCGAAATTGTGGTGTGCCACCGAGCGGGTACCCAGTAACAAGTAGCAGGGTAAGGCGGGAAGGTGGCAATGGCGGAAGGGCGGGAAGTGGGAATGTTAGCGTCGTGGTGGTGATACCTCTGGAAGCTTTGTGGAGTGAGGAGCAAAGCGAAGATGAAAAACGAGTCTGGTCCTTGATGAGCAGAAGCTGTCTCCTGAGCGCGGTTCGGCCAGCATCGAGGCGACACGATATGTTTGCAATTCAGCTTCAAGGGCAACCCACGATGGTGTCAAGGGAGAAGCACTGATCATGTGGTTTGTGGTTGTCAATTCATTTCCTCGACGCCCCTGCCATGGACCGGAGCACAAGCTCGTAGGTACCTACACGCGAGCTTGTGCTCCGATTGATACTTTGCGCACAGGTATGCATTGTAAGTTGAGCCATAAAAGTGCAGGAGCGCCAAGTCATGCCTTCCCCAGCCGTGATACATTGTGCACCCGCATCGTCCTCAACGCTTGCGGTCTGGTCTCTGGTCTCCGGTGTCTGGACTCTGGGCAGCGCACCACCCCATCAAATACTCTGTGTCATATCCGTTCTGTTCCACATTTCGACAAATATCCGACCCGCCGTGTTTCGAGCGAGTGGCACAACGCAACGCAAACGCACATGCATGTCTCGCCACCTCATGTCCGCGCACACGGCCCAACAATTGTAAAGACACTAAAAGGAGGTCCGTCAGCCACGCCAGGTCACGACAGCGTCTACAACTGTACCGATCAGCAATTAGAGGCTTGTGGATGAGCATGCCGATCGAGTTCGTGACGGTATTAACGAGTGCCTTCAACGAGATGATCCACGCGCTCCGTGTTGGGCAGTTTACTCGCAATCCTCCCTCCCCTACGCGGTTTTGAGCTTTTTCTCGTCGGAAGGGGGATGACGCTACGGAGGTAAAAGGGTTCTATTAAAAGTGTGGTTGGATGCCCATATCTCAGACAAAACAATAGACCACAATTGTGAAGCTGGGTGGCGTGACTTGGCATGGAATTCACATAACTCTTCGGGATCGACTGAAGTAGGTTCATACAATGTGTGTTTTGTATATATACATATATACATATATACATATGTATTTATGAACTTGTGTACGAGCGTCAACGGCTGAGAACCCATGCTAACGCTTCCCGTGGTGTTGAAATGCCAGAGAGCCCGGACGTCTCGATTTGTTTCTATATTCCCTGCTTCACGGACGGACTACTTCACGGACGGACTAGATGCTGGGAAGACCGACTGGTCTTTTGTGCAACGTGGTCTCCGGCCCCTGTCAGCCGTATTGTGACCGCAGGATCCTCGTACTGCGCAGGGCTACACGAAGATTTACTGGGCCGGAAGTTAAATATAAAACCCCAGCCATGCTGATGGAATATTTGCCGACGAAGTCAACTGTAAGAATAAGGTCTTTTCGGATCAGTCCATATACAATCTTCTATCCTTCAGCTACACCTTGACAATGTTGCGCTCGAATTCCAACATGGTTTCCGGCAGCCTCCAGAATGTGCTGTGTGATGCAAATGGCCTGAGCGAATGAGCAAAGTACAAATCCTGGCATAAGTCTGGCGGAGCCACGAGGCTTCCACGAAGCTGATACGCCGGCTTCAATGTCCATGAAGCAGTGCGACGGACCCAGCAGTCCCCAGCGGTCAGCCCAGGTCTGACGGAAGTATGGCATGCAGCAACTTGTACCACGTCCTCAAACGAGTAATGACCGTGACGAGAATCGTAACAAAGCCTACGAGTCTCGTCGCTTAAAAAAAAAAGTCATGTTCATCACCCTTAGGTGAAGCCACAGATTTAAAGTCGTGTTTGACTTCAAACCCAAGTCAAGTTGTTGGGTATGATGTCTGTCCTGGAGTGTCTTGCGGAAGAAGGCTGCTATCAGATACAAGTGTATGTATTCGTATGCATTTATTCGATGATGGTACTACTGACAAACGGTTGCCCTAGACCACCAGTCCACGCTTCTTTGCGCAGCTTGGCCTACGAGGAACCTATCAAGCAAAACGGACACGCCAAGTGAACAAATCCTACCCTCCAGCGTGTCGAATGGATTGCCGCCACGACGGATGTCGCATCCGGGTTCGCCCGTATAACGCCTTACAGCTCCTTGTTGCATGCATGTACCACGGCACTAGGCATGGGGCAAGCAACGTTGCTGTACGACGCTGTAAATGTATTGTGCAGACACGCTTCACGCTGAGACACAGCAAAAATTTTATTTGTGGTTTCTCTCGCTTCCCAGCGAGCTAATTAGGCACTGGCCCTTGTCTCATGCTGGGCCGACGCGCCTCTCCTGCGATGATTGGCAAACAGCACTTCCAGTGCACTTGCTAGCATCGTCATGTGCAGTCTGGCGGATGGCAGGTATGATATTGCATGTATCCATTGCATTTATGATTGCTTGAGCTGGCAGGTTGGTTGGTTGGGCCAGTCCTAATTTCTCTCGGCCGCCACGTTGGCAGCCGGCACACAAAATACCTCGACTTTTTGTTTCCCCACAACCAGCCGCATGCAGAGGCAGAACCAGGGTGGATGCAGACCGTTCATGGTTGACCAGGGTACCCGGAGTGAAAACGCCATTGTGTTGGCGCGAAACCCGAAATAGCAAGCCTCAAACAACGACAGATCCTTCCGACGAGTCTCAGGGGCAGTTGACTTTTTTTTTTCGTCCCCGGTCCCCGCCTCAAGTCAGCAGAGTCAACTGAGACAATTCGGTGCTCCATCTGTGTGCGGCGCAGTTTTATTCCGCTTAATTCAATAATGGGCACACTCGGAGAAGGAAAGCATGACATTGCCGTGAGAGGGCCGAGTTGACTAGGATGGTATGTCATGAGACAAAGAAAAGCCAACAAGACAGAACAGGACAGTGCACTTATATGTTTCTCATATCAGCTTACCTGGCTTCTCTTGAATGCTGCAACATCCGAGGTCAGATCAAAATTATCATAAGAAGGGTGCCATTTAATAGTTCCCTAAAGAAAACTGCGAGTCGAATCAATTTCTCTCCGACATCATACGACTTCAATGTGGTGAATTTAGCCGAATATGATAATATTCTACAACCACCTTCAGAAGAACAGAAGAAAAAAGAAGAAGAAGAAAAACCAATATCCGTCGATAATATCCGTCGATAATATCCGTTACATGGACCACGCAGCCAACATTTCTTTTCAGTCTGCATGCTTGCACAGGCCAAAGCCCAGAAAAACAACGCCATGCCAACCAGCAAAGGCTGCCACTTTCCCTGACACATCGAAAAGATATTATTGTGTGTTTTGATGGCTGATTAGCATCTTTGATTATTGATCTTTTCTAGAACCGTCTACCGCTTGTGCCATGTCTCTCATCGACGGCTCGTTTACCTGTCCCTTGCTTGGGGGGAAAGGGGGGGGTTGATTGCGATCGCGGCTTAAATACACACCCGCAGGGGTGGGACTAATAGCAGGCAAGTTCGCACGCGCTCCTTTCTTTGTTCTTTGGTGAGGGGCTGCACAGCGAGGGGTAGATACTGCCTGGTTACACATATCGGAAATACCACGTGGGATGTCCTGCGAGATTCGTTTTCTCTTCCTTTTTCTGCCATTTCACTTCCATGAATTCCGCGTGTATCACCTCGGGACTCGGGAGCATACCATGTCGGCCACACCATCATGACAGTCAGCCCGACCCGGGCTCGAGGTCCGGCAGATTCCCCCATGTCACATCCATTGATTCTCAGCGAATAGCGACATCTCCCCAAGCCATTGACATGCTTACGCGCGACTCACGAATCTCTCAGCCGCTCAAAAACGTGCGGACCCGGCTCGGAGACCGTTGAGCCGTCTGGTCTGGTGCTCTCATGTCTCCACATCATCCACGCCTCTTAAATCAGCCGCCTCCACCGGAGAAAGAGGCCTTCGGCACTTGGCGCCAGGTATCGCCGAATCGAGTCTCTGCGCCCTCTTGTCACTGCTGCCCGCCGCGACAAATGCTACATTACAGTCTACCCGTAGACGCAGACGGCAAACCAATCGATGGCTATAGATGGGGAATGTAAATACCTGGTACCTACAGGTAATGTGAATGTCGGTCCTACAAGTCGATAGACTCACAGACACGACGAGGAGTCATGCGCGCGGCCCGCCGAGGCGACTCAAACATAAACCACCATGTCCTCCTTTCGGCGAGATACTACGTGCCTGCTGCCTACATGCATGGATTTGATTGGCTACGCGTCATACCGCATATACATGACGTGAGCGGCGCATGCTTTCGACGACAAATCCAGAGGTATTACAACCCTGCAATCACGTTGATACAATCCAGAAGAATCATAATGTTTTTCCTTCTTATGAACACCCAGGGGCAAGGATAGAAAAAGAGTTGGAAAACCAACAGAAAGCAACATGGAGGGTTTTGCCATGTATTTTTGTCGATGCCTAAACGCGCTTTTATGGCTGCAATGATTGTCCCTGGCTGTTCTGAAAAAGTCGGCTTCCTATATCTGTATGACCCGCTGGGTATATGTCGCCCGAGTCGTGAGGGACCTTGAAAAATAAAAGACAACCCCCACATCATACGGCGAATATTCCGAATTACCTGAAACCTACAGTACATGCATCTATGGCATAATGACTGAGTCATGGGAGGTTCTGCCCAAAAAAAAAAAGTCCATGTGGCGAGTGGATCGGGATTACCTGACTCACAATACGTCATTACCGCTCTGCCATCGAAACGCCCTCGCCTTCCAGCAAATCCATCTCGTGCCGAATGTACATTTTCGGGATGATGGTATTGACCTGGCGAGGGCGAAGTCATGGATATTTGACGCTGTCGTGATACGGCTGGGTTTTGAATCAGACTGGATGCACTAAACGGATATACTTGGACTCGATGGGCAGAACAAGGGACGTAGGCACTCCTTGGTACATGCTTTCTTCACACTGACATACTGCCATGGACGATATTGTATTCCTCCAAATGCACAGCAAGTACGCGTGGTGTCCCCGTGGCGGTTGCTGTCCTGATGTTGATTCGCTGTGGCGAAACTTATGTATGTGCACTATGGAAATACTTTAGGGCCTTGCAGAACTTGAGCATGTTTCTGTCGACTCCCTGACGTTATGTTGACTCGTCTACGAGTTGTGTCTGTATGCAGTTTTGCTGACTTTAGACCTCATCTGTTCACATTCTACGATAGTCAAGAACGCGCCTTTATTCATCAAACACTTTGCCCGGATTCAGCAACCAGCTACACTCTGATCAGCTCCATGCTTATGAGAGGATACATCATTGTTTCCTTGCCTTCTTGGCTCTTTGGTACATACTGTGGATCAAGCGACTCTTTGAGCGCTTTCATGACTCCGAGGGTCGGTCCGTCCAGTTCTTTGGTCAAGTAGTGCTGCGATACGTTTTAGTTGGCCTCCTGGTATCAACTGAGGCTGATTCTGACCTTTTTGCCCAGTCCAATGCCGTGTTCGCCCTGGAGAAGTATTAGCATGTGGAACACTACCTTTTGGTGAGTTGTACTATATCACACACCGAGACTGTTCCCTCCATGGCAATGGCATCCTCAACCATCAGCTTTGCACAGCGTGCAACGGCCTCTTTTTGCTCTGGAATATTAGGATTGTACATAATCATTTGATGAAAATTTCCGTCCCCGACGTGTCCAACGATACTGTTGAACAGACCGAGCTTGCTAGCTCGTTCTTGACAGATCTCTGTATTTGGTCAGCGCTGCTGCTGCCTGTATTGATGGCAAAGAAAGGGAAATCAAGGGGCAACAAGTTTGGGAGGGGGGGAAGAAGGTGTCACCAATGAGATCAGCCATTCTGGAAAGTGGAACAGCCACATCCGTAGTCCAGAGTTGAGTGCCTTTGTCTCTGACTGCGAGCGATGCCCACAATGCTTCTTTGCGAGCTGACCATATGGCTTCCATTTGCTCCTTGTTGTTGGAAAACTCGAATGCCTTGCAGTCAAATGACTTGACCACAGTTTGAACAGCTTGGACATTGTCCTTCACGGTAGCTTCTGTGCCTGAGAATCTATTTTTTTTTTGTATTTATTTTTTTTTTAAAAAAAAAGGTCGTCAGCTCTCGTCTGCTTGGGGTCTTCATGATTGTGCTTTGCAACTATACTTGATAAAGAGTGTGGGCAATTCACTCCACATCCGACCTCCGGCTCCTCCGTTCTTGTTGATGATTTGCATCTGCGTCTCGTCCATGAGCTCTAGTGCAGCCACAGGTATTCCGGATCGAACCATCTTCGAGGCAGCGCGGGCGGCTTGCCGAATAGTGTCAAATGTAGCGAGAGCAACACTGTAGCTGACCGGTACAGTGACCAGTTTAAGGGTGATTTCAGTGATAATGCCCAGTGTGCCTTCGGATCCAGTAAAGATGCCGTTCAGGTTATATCCTGCCGAGGTCTTGCGAGGTCGGTGACGCGTCTTGATGACTGTGCCATCGGCCAGGACGACTGTCAAGCTCACGACGTAGTCCTTCATGGCGCCGTATCTAGTCGCATTGGTACCACTGCAATTGGTTGATACCATGCCCCCGATGAGAGCTGTGGGACTGGGATCTAGCGGTAAGAACAAGCCAGAGCTCTTGATATCGTTGTTCAGGTTCATCCAGTTCACACCAGGTTGAACAACAACATCCATGTCCTCGGGATGAAAGGCGACTATTTTGTCCATCCCGGAAAGATCAAGGCATATGCCCGAATACGGCGAGCTGAAGTTACCCTCTACACTCGAGCCAGCACCGTAGGGAACCATGGGCACCTTGTACTTGGTACATACTCTTGCGATGACAGACACATCGTCCGTCGACTGTGGTCGAACCACGGCAACAGGTCGCACTTCCGAGTTGCATGCGGACCATTCGGAAAAACTGTGCTCTTCTATATCTGAGTCCTCTACACTGACTGCATCTTCACCTAGTAACGTTCGAATTTCATCGACAGCCTGTTATTCAAAAGGCGATTTAGCTATGGAAAGCCTGAGCTCATATGCGCTTGAATGGAACGACATTAAAAGCACAGTGACCTACTAGCAGCATGGTGTGCACGTCGGCATATTGACGGCGATCTTGTCGTGCCTTGTCTGCCATCCGCCGCCTTGGGCCAGCTTGAGACTGCCGTGCTGCGTAAATAGGTTCAAGCAACGTAATACCCAGGCCCACTCCCACTATCAAACCGGCAGCGAGGTATACTTGAGCTCTTGTGTTGTTGTTGTTGTTCCTGGCAGCTGGCGATGCGGAGGAGACTGGACGGGCTTGACCACGACGTCGGCTTGCTGTCCCGGGAATGTTGAGCGACTTGGCCCGGCGGGCAGCGACACAGAGCCTCATCATTTTGATTTGCTGGTTTGAGAGGCAGGTCCTCGGGGATCAGATGTGGATTTCGGAATGCCAGGCAATATGAGTGTCTTGGGGGCTTGCGGACTAAGCAGTGAGATTCAGTGAATAGTCGGAGCGATCTGGTTCGATGGCGTCGGGGATTTCCCATTTCCACTATGCCCGCTGGGGGCTGGCCGATCAATATAAAACGCAACCCCATGTCTCACGGCCTATAGCACACGGCCTATACATGGAGGCATTTTCTGCCGTTGTCGGAGGCGGAGGAACACATGAGTCTAGATGCCAGCCATCACAAGCAAGGGCCGAGTCTACACGGCATGTTCCAGTCACAAGAGTTTGGAGGTTCGGGTTTGGAGTTTCGCTTGCGTCGGAATTGGAAAGTGCGCGCGCACTGCGAGTGTGGGGTGCTCCTGCTGGACGAAACCGGTGTCTGTCGTGTCTGTCTGTGCAGTGAGTCTCCAGTCTCCAGTCTCCAGTCTGGTCGACAATATGTTGCCCGAGAATCTGGAAACTACTACTCGCGGCGCGGTCAGCACATGGGCAGGTGCCATGTACTAGCCGGCACCGTTGGTATTTCACCTTCCACTCTGGTTTTCTCCCTGCCAGACGACGCAGACACCAAACCAGACGTCATATGATATGGAATTCTGTGTTTGCCCCAGACATCGCTGAACGGCCAACCACGCTCGGCGTTCGTCTGCACGAGGCAGCAATAGGACGGGTGTCGGGTCTTGCCTGGACAACTACAGTCTTCTGCACACCACCTGTAGAGAAAACGGAAGCCTCCTGCGCCTTGGTCTCCCCGGTGACTCCTACATCACGAGATACTCAGTCACGACGCCGTCGAGTCTGTCGATCTCGTCCTGGACTCGTCTTGGGCGCGTCGTGCTCTGAGACATCATCGACATGGCGCAGGCATCCAATAATTACTCCAACTCCTCTGGCGAGTCCTCGCTAAATGTTGATGGCATCCAAATAGGTGATGGCACCGCTTCCGAAACGTCCTTTGTCACCGACATCGATGAAAAGGCAAACAAGCGACTTCTCAGGAAGATTGACTGGAAGTTGATGCCGGTCGTATGTTCATCTTGCAGGTCAGCGTCGAATGGACAAGAAACCTTGATGCTAATCGCGTTTTGCAGCTCTCCGCCACGTATGCCTTGCAATTCTACGGCAAGGCAGTTTTGGGCCAGGCCATCATCTTTGGTCTCGGGCAGGATCTTCGTCTTCAGGATGGCCTCAAATTCTCATGGGTCATCCTGATATTTTATTTCGGCTACATACTGGGGACCTATCCCATCTCATTGGTGGCTCAAAGGTACTCCCCTCGCACCGTCATTACAATCGTCTTCTTTCTGTGGGCTACCGTCATCATCTCCTCGACAGCCTTTACCTCCTACCGAGGGATACTGATCAACCGTTTCTTTCTTGGCTTCGTTGGATCCGGCGTCTCTCCCATCTTTATGCTCGTTGTTGGCCTTTAGTATACCCATTCAGAGCAAGTTTTCCGCTCAAGCATCTGGTATTCCTCCAGCGGTGCATCGTTGTTGTTATTCCCACTCGTCAACTTCGGTCTCGGTCGCATATCAGCAGGACCTCTGCATACATGGCAATATATGTATCTGATTGCCGGGGCAGTCACGTTTCTGTGGACTGCTGTCCTATTCTTCATTTTCCCTGACACGCCACAAGATGCCAAGGGCTTTACAGATGAGGAGCGAATATTGCTCATGCAGCGGATGCAAGGAAACAATGCAGGCGGTGAGAACAGACACTTCAAGGCATACCAGCTGAAAGAGGCTCTTCTTGACTATCGCTTTTGGAGCATCATAACACTTTCAACGGCCTCGGGCACAGGTTCCAGCGTCGTCAGTTCTTTTGGTACCATCATTTTCAGAGGCATGGGCTTCGACATCTTCACCGCGCTGCTCTTGAATATACCAATCGGAGCGCTGGCCTTGCTCAGTATTCTCGCATCCGGCTACCTGGAGCGCATCATTCCAAACTCGAGATTGTACATCATCGCGTCATCCTGTCTTCCCGTCATAATCGGATGTGGTCTGCTGTAAGTACCAGACAGCTGGTATCCAACCTCCCAACTCACTCCCTTTTCCTTTCTTTTCCCCATGCGCGCAGAGAGGGGGGGAACGATTCTTCTAACATGGCGTTATCCGTGATAGTTGGAAGCTTGACAATTCCAGCCGAGCAGGCCGTATCTTAGGCTTCTACTCGCTCAGCATCTTCTGTTCGGCGTGGATTCAGTGCATCGGTCTCGGCATATCCAACGTCGCTGGTTCTACAAAAAAGGCCGTCTATGCCGCCGGGACTTTTGTAGGCTATTCCTTGGGAAACATCATCGGACCCCTGATTTTCGATGCGTAAGTCATTGATACCCGAGCAACGACTCTGAATGGCCAGGCTCATACTGACACCATCTGCTTCTCACCGTTTCAGCAAATGGGCACCGCGATATGACCAGAGTTTTGCTGGGCTTATGATTTGTTTCGCAATCTGCTCTGTGACGGCCCTTGCTCTGCGCGCCATGCTTGTCAGGGAGAACAGACGCAGAGAGCGCGACTTTGGACCACCCGACACTACGCACGGATTGCAAGACTTGACTGACCACGAGAATAAGTCTTTTAGGTACAACCTTTAGCTAGAATGTTTTTGTTGAAGCGGTCTTTGTTCGAGTGTTGATGCAAGAAAGAAATGGCAATGAACATTGGATTGAGCAGCAGAATTAGCAGCAGCACTAAAGAAAGAACATTAATAGAAAGTATTAGACCTTGGAAAGGGTTTCTAGTCTAGCTGCCTTGTTACACAATTGCAAATAAGTTGATGGGGGTTGAGAAATGCTGCCTCCCTCTGCCGAGCTTTTGCCGTAAGGGGCAGCACCCCCGCCAATCAAGTTAGTAGGAGGGCGGGATCTACCAAAAGCTGCAAATCCCGAGGTAGGTACCTAGTACTTGTCAGTCAGCGCTCTGCGACGTCAGCCGTGGAAAACAATCGCACCGGACTGGGGTCACTGGACTGGCTCGTCGTCGCATGCTCCAATTTCCAATTTCGACATCGACTCTCCAAACAAACAAAACACGTTATACGAAAAGCTTGGGTGGCGCCGTCAGGCCTTGCCTAACTCACCATTGTAAATAATCAGAACCAAGACCAAGGAATTACGCATACGCTTGTCTCGTCGCTGGTTGTCACTAGACGTGCTTTCCCGGCTGGTTGGATGCGTCCCGCGTTTGCGGCTCGAGCCCGCCCTCATGACCACCGACAGGATGCCTCTCATGCTGGACAATACCATGTCGATGGACCACAGCAACGTCGATGACCTGTTCGGAGATGGCGTCTCTCTTCAAATTCCCATGCGATCGCAGGGAAAGCAGCTCCAACAACGTCTGGATGAGCTAAGGAATCGCGGATGCTGCCAGTATGGACCTCTCTGATTCTTTAACCCAACCTCTCCCCCCCCCCCCCCGGGTGTTTTTTTTTCTCTTTTTCGCCTTTTACTAAATATTCTCTAGAGCCGTAGCATGGTCGAGATCAGGTTCAATCGCTTCGTTAACAACTGATGGACAAAGCCTTGAGCTTCGATTCCTGAGATGTCACCCTGACAATGGCATCTGGGACCTCAGTGAGGCTACCACTTGCGACCTTGTCAAAGGGTCCTCCGATTGTCCCCTGGTACATCTGGAATGGGGCCCCACGAATAGTCCAGAGTTGGCTGTTATTGATGCAGCTGGACGAGTCGCCGTTGTGACTATTAGCATCTCACTCAATCACCCTGTTCTCACGAGAAAGTGGGATATCGACAATGTTGATCACCTCAATGGTGTCTCAGGTTGCTACTGGCTTCCGGTATCTCCTCCGAACCAGCAGGTAATTTTTGTTCCCTTTTTTATTCTCACTCTTCTTCTCCCAAAGCATGTGATTATGTAGTTTCTGTCTTGGTACCGATGTCCATATTGACAGCTCTAGAAACCCTTCAACGTTATGTATGGCCCTGCGAATAAGCAGGGAAACGTGTATCACTACGAGAGCTCATTCTTTCACGCCCTTGGTCCATGTCACCCTCATCCTGCCAAAAGTGCTCTCTTTTGCATAAGTATGAATGGCACACTGAAAATGTATTGGTCTCAAAATAATGGGCGCATGGAAGAGACGACAATGGAATTAGAGAGCGTCAATACGACAGATGAGCTCGTGACACATGCTTCATTTTCTTCGGATAGGAGTAAGTTGTCGCTATTTCTTTCTTTCTTTCTTTCTCTTTTCTTTGATCACGATTCGGGCCTCATCTTGCCTGTAATAGCCTGCTGACCTGGTTCCGTCCAAAGAATACTTACTTGCCGCCGTTGTGACATCTTCGAACCAATTGAAACTCCTTAAGATCGAGATTCAATGGGCTGGCCCAGGCTCGTCATCGGATAAGAACACGATGCAACAGAATGCCCGTTTGAACCCGGCCCTAGTTGAGACACATGTTGCATCGGCGAACTTGCTTTGTGCAGGCCGACAAGATTCAAGCCACAATGATTCCGGTGCCGAGCTATCCTTTGTTCAAATTCTACCTGCTGTCATGGACAACACAGGGTCTTTAAATGCCCCTCCCATGGTGTTGACAGTCAGATCCAGAGCTGCTAGCGACGATGGCTTTCAAGCGTCCCAGAGCATTGTGGACAGGTGGGAAGCCGTCGAATATAAGCAGAGCCTCGATCCTGCTTTTGAGCAGCTGAATAATCGCAGAAACAGTGTTTCATCAGAACCACCGAGCATCATTGAGCTCAGAAGGTTGGATTCCGTGGTCATTAACAAGATTGTGATTGGTCTGCAAGTCATTCATTTTGGAAAGACTCTGCTGTTGACCATGTCAGATGGTTCCCTAGAATATCATGATAGGTTTACATTTGAGGAGGCCTACACAAATCAAGATCTTGGCGAGATAATGACTCTGCGACAAGCCGGGTGGTCATTTTCTGACTATGGGCCTTGTAAGTCTCTCCGTGTCTGCATCTTTGTTCTAACTCATCACATTAGACCTTTTTGTTTTGACAACTTGCAGGCCTTCAAGCTGTTGTCTCTCCGACTTGCTGCTCGATGGTACAAATTGGAGATGACGGGAAAGTACGATGGAACAAGCTGCAATACGTATTAGGAGACATTGGGAACTCTGTACAAGATGGTAAGCAGAGATTCAGATGCGATCACATGATTGGAACATGCCAAAAAAAAAAAGATTAACCTAAATTCAGCTCATTACTCGGCAACGATCGCGAGCATCTCTATTGCGGCTGCATCAGCCATGTGGCACCAAAATAATTACGACGATCTTCTGGCTGTTGTGCAGCCAATCACTTTCAAAAAGAGTAAGTCGCATGCATTCCAATTCTTTACTTGTCTGTCTCGGTCAGTAGATGCGTGCGAAATTCAAGCTAACTCTTGGTCAGAATTTGTGCTTGATTGGATCGGAGAAATGATTCGCATGCTTAAAATACAAGTGGATTATTCGGACGAGACGCATCATGACGCACTGATGAGAAATTTTTCACTCCAGTTTTGCTTAAGTATCATGAATAGCTTGGGTTTCAAGGGAGAATTACAACAAAGGAGTTTTCAGAGCAAATTTGCCATGGTTGATTTAAATTTACGAAATATTGTGATTCTCATCACTCTCGCAGGCAATGCTCCATTCCGCGATAAGATTATTCCTCTAGACGAGTATGGTAAGTTTTTTTTTTTTTTTTTTTTTTTGTGTGTGTATTGTCTTCATGGTGTACATGCGGGCAAGGCATTACGCGACGGCTAATACCAGATGTGCTAGAAGTCGTTGATGCCTTGGCCGGCTGCGCTAAATGGTCCGTTGACCTGCTCTCATGGCTTGTGGACAGTCTACTCGAGCTCATGAACGATGTGGAATTTAGACAACGATGCACTCAGCAGCGGTTCAGTGAGTTGAACACATTTCTGCATAAGCGGAACGATGTGTCATTGCACTTGCTTCTATCCTCGTCGAGCAGAAGCTTTCTGTCTGCAATCTGCCGCAGGCTTGCGCTGCTCGACGCCATGAGCAGTAAAACCATGGACTTTTACAAGAACCAGGCATCAGGAGATGCGCCCAGCGATGGCAAAGTCATCAATTCGCAGCTGCAGCACGCTTATTACAAGATGCAGATGGTCACGTCAACGAGCATCATCAAGGTAGCAGAGCTCGACAAGCTGCTCAACGTCTTATCGCAGGACATCAAGCAGGCGTACGGGATATACCTGCCCCAGTGGGTAAAGAAACAGCCCAATGCACCGCAGGGGAAGCAATTTGAGGCCGCAATCAGGACGACGCGAGCACAATCCGAGATGTCCATGCTCCTGTCCGGTTCTCCGCCGCCTGCCTTCTTACCCGTCATCAACAAATTCTTCGGCGTATGCCTCCCGAACTACCGCAAACTCATCGACCCGGCTAAGCTTTACTTTGCTGATTTCGAACTGCTGGGCATCCAAGATGATCCAGCCAGCCTGGCCGCCCGAGAGTCCCGGGCCGTCTACGTCGACTTGTTCAAGAGGGTAGCACTGCGGCCCAAACGGCGAGGCAACCGCTGGAGACGCTGCGCGAGGTGCACCTCGGTTATGGAAGACGTGTTCGGCAGCCGCCCCGGGTACGCGTTCGTCCTGGCTCAACAACGCAAGTGCTCTTGTGGTGGCCACTGGGCGCTACTTCCCAGGGGAAAGCTGGTTCTATGACACGAGAGTTACTTGGCTGGGGTGCCTCCTTGAGTAGAGTTCGTTTGGTGTCTGGTATTCCATATTATGTATTTGCATGGATTCTGTACCTTAATCAGGCCAGGCAGCTCCTTTTTGAGCGGTATACATGTATACGTCAAACGTGGCGCGGATGATGTCGGGGCGCGCACTCAGCAGATGCGTGCAAGTCTAGTATTTTGTGTGTTGCGTTTCCCCGCGAGCGAATAGCCTGTTTCGTTGGTTTGGTTTGTCTGTGGCTCGATGGTTGTTTAGGATAGACTGAGTCGGACGGGATATCTTGAAACTCATCCTGGGTTGCATTGAGAGGGAGTATCACCCGTGCGTCTGCCATAATCAAAGATGGATTCTTTCCCGGCACGAACATGACGTCCCGGTCGCACTGTTCCTGCGTGGACATGCAATGAAATATATGTAGGTGTATATACATTTATATATGTGTGTGTATACATACTTGTACGTGCGTGATCCCAATCCACGCCTGGACCCACGCCAACGACATAAAACTCGATCCCTTTGACGGAAAGCAATTATCGTCGCGTGGACAGTTCCTGAGTAATTGAAGTGACGAAATGAGGGTAATAAAGAATTTAGATGACGTAGGGTATTTCTTTTCCTCCTTTTTCTTCTTGATTATTTATTTATTTATTTTTTATGATGGATTTTTTTTCAAACATACAACACGATATAATGAAATAAGTTTCTAAACTATAATTTCAGAATATGTTAATCACAGAGATTGGTTTCTAAAAAAAGCTTGAATTAATTTATACCCAGGTATTAGTGACAGCGACATGCGGCATCTTCCCGCCTTATTCACCTAAGAGCACGCGCGAGGTGGAGGAATGGCTGACTTGACTGCGGTAGACTAGTCGTGACGTGAGAGGTTTGTTGAGCCCGTAGCGGGAACTAAGTATTTACCAGGTTTGCTAAAAGTAAAAAAAAAGTCAAAAAAAAAACCAAAAAAAGAGAAAGCAGGAAAGAAGGAGAAGTTCCTTGAAGCAGAAGAGGGTGAGCCGCAGGGAAATCCAAACATTGAAACCTTTTGATACTAGTATTATTGGGCGAGATGCATGCTCGGGATGAACATGGCGTGATGCCAACGTCTCAACAAAAATAATTGTCCTGCCTACCCGGGAGGGGTCTCTGGAGGACACACTCCCCGCACAACGCGCATGTCACATGTAAGCTACTCTGACTGGACTGTTCAAGCGCTTGACACGATCGATGGGTCTGATCAGCGGTTTGGTCCGTTTGTTTCACACACCAGGCGCCACGCCACACCACATGCAGACCAGAACTCCTTGCCATGCTCGGCACCAGGGTCCAGCTGGCTGGGGGCTTGAAATCCGGGCGGGAAGTTTGTACCAGACCAGACCAGACGTACAATGAGCTGGTGGAAAGTGCACCTGCTATTGGCAATGGAAGATGTGTGGGGTTTCAAATCTTTTTTTTTTTTTTTTTTTTTTTTTTTTTTTTTTTCGTTTGTTCTTTCTCACATCATCATCATCTTTTCTTTTTTTCTTCTTCTTCTTTCTGCTTGTTTAGTGTTGCGCTCGAAATTGATGTAATCTTTGCACGTCAAAGAGACCATCAGGCGATCAGGCGACCAATTTCGTGGTTTAATTCGACCCGAGGCGTCTAATTTAGACAGGGGTGAATCAAGTGATGATTGAAAGAGCATGGCTGAGCTAGAGGGCGGGTTTGGGAAGGAGAATTGGATTGGCGCGGACTAGTTCACCGTCTACCCTCGTACCGTGTACCGCGCATGAATGATTGTGCACCTGTATATACCCTGCAGGGCCGTTGCCGCGTGGCCCTCTACCTTAAGTCTTTACTGCTTAGCACCCTATTATACGTGGTCTTAGCTAGAGCGTGAGTAGGGATAAATGTACAGTGAAGAGATGGGAGATAGATCTGGGTGGGTAGTGAGGGGCAGCGTGGGTGCGTGCCGCTCTTGGGGAAGGAGAGGTGGGCTGGTGACAGCCCGAAAAGCAAGAACAGGAAGGAAGGAAGGAAGGAAGGAAGGAGGGGGGACTCGGGCACCAGCATCTTGGTATGAATCTTTTCAGTACCCTTGTTTCAAAGGGAGGGAAATCATCAAAAAGAAAAAAGAAAAAAAAAAGACAGGAGAAGGGGTGTTGGTGATGCGGGTCGCTTCGCTGAGTATCTGGGTGTGGT
Source organism: Claviceps maximensis (assembly GCA_018360255.1). Lineage (NCBI taxonomy): Eukaryota > Fungi > Ascomycota > Sordariomycetes > Hypocreales > Clavicipitaceae > Claviceps > Claviceps maximensis. The sequence goes on from SRPZ01000169.1 coordinate 46,515, forward strand.
TTGTGTTTTGGCATTGACATGACGCACCATTTGCGCGGTACACGACAACATGGCCATCGAGGGTCGTGTTGGCGCCGACCAGACGCCAAGATGGCTGGCGGTTGACTCCTGCTGCGTTGCAGTGTGGTGTATAGTGTTCATTCGGGAGGGAAAGAGAATGAGATCAAGCAATACGAGGCGGCAGGCGGCCAGACGAGCAAGCGTCTGTCTGGTCAGTTTGTCTCGCGATGTTTGGAAGGATGGTTCGGCGCTTGTTGGCACAAGAAAAAAGGGTCTGGTCTGGTCTGGCGCCCAGCCAACCCCGAACCAAAACATGGAAGCCGCTGCCAGCCAGCCAGCCAGCCAGCCAGCATTGACACTATCTGGCGTTATGAGATGCTCCGCAGCGGTTAAAGCAGGCGCTTGGCCAGGGAGTCCCGACCAGACGGGCCACGCCCCTCTCCATTCTCAGTTCATCCCTGGTCGCACAACATCATTACGTGCAGTGTCCAGACGTCGTACGCCGCGACATGGCCAGAATCTTCTCTTGGGCACAAGCCTCCATCAGAATGCTCCGTCAGCCAGCCCAGATCAGTCAGGCCGATTACGCAGGGACAGCATCGTGCCACCAGACTTCGGCAGCTCTGCCAATTGCCGATTGGCACGAGCGCTGCATGCGGATGGATAAGAGGCTTGGTCTGGTGTCGTAGATGAATCTGTCACGAGTCGAGCACATGCATGCTGTACGGGGAAAAGTGACCAGAGTCCAGAGACACTCGCACGCGCGCCGGGGATTCCGACGTGCCAAGGCTGCATCAGACGGTTCCAGGAAAAAGGCAAGGAGGCAAGGTCGGGCGGGAAACCAGACTGGACTGGGACTGGAGCGTTCCTGACGCTAGCCCAGGTACCAGAACGGAAGGGGAGGAGCCAGCCACAAGGGGGGGGGGGGGGTCTGGTACGTACCTGCACTGGCCCATCCATGCCTCTTCTCAGCAGCACATTTCGCTTTTCCGCTTCTCTCCACATTGCGTTGATTGCCGTCAGCACAAGTGAAATGGTTCATCATGGCGGTTTATTATTAGACTGGTCTCACCGGCAAAGTGTCTGTGCCAGCGCATTTGTTTCGCTGAGCAGCGTAGCACTGCGTTGCCGCTGCGTGTGTCGAGCCGTGGAGGTTTACGCGCCGTCTCGTGCTCGTGTGATGTCTGGTCACCCCGGGTCTGGTAGTTGCATTGACGCCAAGCAAGGCAACTCTGCTCTGGTCCAACCTGCCACGCGCAAAGCACATGCACCCAACCAGCCTTGCCGCCGCTTCCTCTTGGCGCCGCTCAACGTGAGGCAACTGCGCCCAGGCCAGCTTCTGGCTGGTTGCGTCGGCGGCCACGCGCCGACAGCTGCCGTCCAGTCGTCATCGTCGACCTCCTTTTCTCTCTTTCTGATCCGGCCGTGTACCTGCCGCTAAGCCTCTTCCAAGCGTGCCACTGGCAAGCATCTACTTTCCACCCCACCCCCACTCCCCCACCCACCTGGCGCCCCTTGCCCGGGCACATGCACCCCCACCAGATATCCACATCGAATGCGACGTCAATGCGCCCTGTCAAAGCTCCCCAGTCCGTCCCCCCCAGCCTCCCAGCCTGTCCCAATCGAGCACGTCCACTCACAACAGTCAAAGACGTTGATGCTGCTCCAAAAAAGCGCATGCACACCGGGCCACGCCCACTTGGCGCGCACTGGCCCCGTCAAGACCCTAGCCTCGTTCGTCGTCCATCATCCATCGCCCATCGCCTCTCTCGTTCTCTCTGTCTTGCCCATCCAATGTTCCTCCAGAGACTCTGCTTCTACTCTTCATCTTCTCGCTTGGCTTATTTGACGCAAGGGTTCATATCCCTTCCCATGGCCAATTCCACCATCTGGCGATAATAATTTTATTGCTTGGTAATTTTGGTCGCCTATTCGCACCCCCATTTGCGTCCTCACTCACAACATGACGCCCCCTATGTCGCGTCATGGGTCAGCCCTGCTGGACTTGGACTCGTCTATCTTGTCCAACTCTGCCACCGCATCTGGTTCATCTGCGGCCGCTTCTGCTTCATCTGATATCCTCCGACAGCAACAAGACAACTCCACAACCAATCGTCAGTTTGAACTCTCCCAGAAAGTCCAGCAAGGACCGCAGCAACCGCAACCACAACCGCCATCACAGCCGCACCATCGCAGCCATCCACAGTCAGCCATCTTGGAGCTCGACCACGAATCAATCTTCCAAAACCAGTCAACCTCTGACACCGATATTCATCATCGTCGTCTTGCCAGTGGACACAACGTGTCAAACAGTCTCGCCTCCTTGAACTCTGGCATATTGGCTCCTCTCAAATCCACTGTTGTGTCTGCCTCACCTCCTCCGCTGCCTCAGCCCTTATTCAAAAGCCCCCCCATCAGAAGGAAGCCTTTATCCTCGTCAGCTTCGTCTTTGGCTTCATCGCTCCGTCTTCGCGATTCTGCCTGTACTATTCCTCCCCTCCTGGACTCTGAGCTTCTTCCTCAGCCAGAGCAGAGGTTCGCCAGGCCACCATCCATCGATAGTCCGACATTCTACGACTATTCACACTCGCTTCGCACTTCCATACCACCTCCCATGTAAGTTTCTTCATGTCTCTACAAAAAGATTTCCCCATGATTTTACATCAAGTGCCAGAAGCAAAACCTGTCCTTGTTTGTCGTTTCATCCTGAGCTGCTGCATCATCTGTCTCGGCTTGGCATGCCATGCAAATATCTATTTGCTTGACAGATCCTCTTCGGCCCCCAAACGGAGGCGCCACGATGGCGCATCAGACATGGAAACCAAAATTGATGCGATGATCTCGAAGAAGAAAAAAACATCGCACTAACTGAAAACTTTTAACTGAAGCAGACCTGCCGCCACTACCTTGCCAGGTACTCAAGCGCCGACATCTGAATCATATATCATTTCGGGCACTGGGCTACCACTTCACCAGTCTGCCGAGGTCTTCGACGCACTATCAGAATACGACGATCTCATTCCCCGAGGATCTAGCTCCTCGGTCTTGGATGAAGAAGAACTAGTTCAGAGGCCAGCACCTGGCATCGCGGCCGAGGACCATAACCTCGACGAGTTAGAATCACTTTACGCAGAACACTTTGACCTGCCACCGATTCCTCCCATGTTTGCCTCTAAACCACCACCGCCACATTTAAAACTCGACACTGTCGATCCATCAGCTCCCCAAAACGAGTTTGGATCTGGTCAGTCTAGGAGTCCAGATTCAGCCAGGCTCGCAGCGTCTCCGCAGCTTAACAAGGCCCTTCCCAAATCTCCAGGGCAGTCATCACCTTTTGCAACCTTGTTTGGCTGGCCAAACATATCTCCTTCTGTCACTGAATTTTCTTCTATTCCGTCCCCTCTTTATCCAAGCAAAGACGCAAATGACACGCATCCTACCCCGGGAATTACCAGATCTGATTCCTCCCTGAGTCAATCCAATGGTTCACCGTCGAATCCAGTAGGATATTGTGAATCATACTTAGCTACACCACCGCCCGGTACGGCCGACTCGTCTGCTCAACTCGACGAAATGGAAGACGAACTTAGGGCCATCAGCTCAGAGCTGGCCGCATCCATCCGACGAGAGATGGACCTGGAGGATCTCGTGGACAGGCTACAAGAGCAAGTTAGCAATCCTCAAGCCCCCAACAAGCGTTCCAGCGACTACTTTTCCGATTCGGGCTACAGCTCCGCCAAAGCAAGCGAATATGATCACGGTCGTGAGGAAGTCGAAAAAATGCAAAGACGATCGCAGCAAGAAAATGCATCGATCCGGCTGGAACTTACCAACAAGTTACAGACCGAGAGGTCGCGGCGAAAGATCCTTGATCAGCAGATCAAAGAATTAGCCGAGAAAGCGTCCCAAATGGACTTGGCTGTCATGAACAACCTCGATGCCAACGATCGGGTCAAAGAGCTAGAAAAGTCATGTGAAGATCTCAGACGACGTCTCGCCGAGGAACGAGAGTCCAAGAGCAACATTGAGGATTTGCTATCTGGATTGAAGAGCGAATTGCAAGAAGTATGCACTGAGCGAGACAATCTTCGCGAAGAAGTTGTTCCTCAACTGCGAGCCAAAGTAGAAGGCCTAGAAGTGCAAGCCGCTTCCTTCGCCAATCTAACGTATGAATCGACCAAAATACAGCACCAGCTTCACTCATTAAAAGAAGAGAATACATCTTTGAGAAGGTCGATGGGCCCCGAGGATAAAGCATTGGCCAGGTCGAATTCGGTGGCCGCCAGCTCGTTCAAGGCCCGCGGTCCCTCGGCATATAACGGCCTGTCTCGATCCCGATCAACGAGCGTCAAGAACGCCCAGGCTGAATCGAGAGAGTCTCTCGCCGAACGTTTAAAAGATGTCGAAGCTCAGCGCGATGCCCTTCACAGCGCGCTCAAGAACCTTCTTGAACGGCAAGAGTATCAGAACCGCGAGAACGACAAAAAAATCAAGGTTCTTGAAGCTGAGCGTCAGCGATTGCTCCTCGAACCCCGCAAAGCAGGATTCGACAGGGAAATATCCCATTTACGTACTGAGATCAATGTGCTTCGTAGACGCGCAGAGGACGCTCTGGAACAGAAATGGCAACTCGAGAAGGGTCTTGGAGGGCTGAAGATGGACCTCGATAGAGCCGAGGAAGAAATCGCCTCTCTCCGTTCCCTCCTTGAGGAAAAGGATATTTTGATTCCACCTTCCTCGGCCAGGTCGAGCGTCGATAATGACTCCATGAGCGCTCCTGTCACCTCAGAATCACTACAGCTGGCTTACCAGGATTTACAGAGCGCATACATTGAGTCGCTGGAGCGCATCAAGGACCTGGAGCTTAATGCTGGCGGCGAAGAATCCGATGAGAAGACGAAACTCGCTATCGAGCGCCTCGAACAGTCTCTCTCATTAGCCATTTCGGAACGAGACGCGACTCAGCGACACCTAAATGGTGTAGAATCACATCTTGATGAGTTGTCTGCAAGCGAGGCACATCATGTAGAACGAGAGATGGCCTTGGCAGATCAGCTGAGTGCATCTGCACAGCGAGTTGAGCAATTTGCTCTTCAGGTACAACAGCAGCTCGCGACCAACGCCGAACTGCGTAAGCGACTTGCGGACACCGTTGCGAGGGGAGATTCGGAGAGGAAAGCTAACTCGAACCGCATCACGGATCTGCAGGCGCGTCTACACGTGCTTGAGGAGCAGCTCGTTGCGGCGCAGACGTCATCCGAGGATCGCGTCTTCCGCCACGAGGAAGAGCTGGCCGAGCTGCGGGAGGCGCACAATTCACAGCTGCGCCGCATTAACAACGGCGGCGTGGTTGGTATCACCGCGCGCAAGGGAACACTCTTGAAGGCTAGGGCATCGAAAGCTTCATTCTTGAGTCGTTTTGGACAGTCCATGTCAGCCAAGAGCTTTGAAGAAGAAGTCGAAATCAGGGCGCTACGAGGCCACGTCACCGATCTGGAAAAAGCTCTCGCAGATGCCGAAAACGAGATGCAGCATGTCGTTGCTAGAATGAACGAAGCCCAGGTTGAGGTTATGAATCTCCAGGAAGAGCGTGAGATGGCTGCTCGCGAGACGCGCAATTTGCAAAACATGGTTAAAGAGGCCACGCTCATGCCTCCAGGAGGACGCGCGCTTTGATGGATGAAGATGGTTGACACGATGTGAGATCGCGTTCATGGGATCGTGGCATGGGACGCGCCCGTAGAAGGTCAGGATAGCACCATGGCGGTGTGGCAGACCAGATTCATCTCGGCATGGACAAGGAGAAGGGAGTTTTTTTTTACTGCATCTAGCGATTGGAGTTTTTTTCTTTTCTTTTTTTCCCCCTTTGGGATTCGGTTCTTTGCTTTGCTATTGTCTGCTTCCGCACGGAAAGACAGGCTTTTATCATTTTCGGGATTTGAAAGCGTCGGGTGGAAGAAGAAAACCTTGGGACACTGTGAAACAACAATCGTGCTCAAAGGTCACTCTCTATTCGGTTTGATACATGAGCTACCTAATAAGGTAGTATATATGGTTTCATGGGCACTGGGTTATATGTTGTTGGGTACCTGCCTAATCATGGGGTATCAACACTGGGCGTCACTGGGCGGGGTTGCAATTGGTACGGCGCCGGATGCGACGGAGACAATTTGCCTTGCACAATAGTACTATTCTACATTCCGGGACATAATGTTTTGTTGTAACATGTAACTGATAGAATATGACTGGGAAAAGAGGGGGCAGCCGTGTATTAATATCTAGTTGGCTCAATAAGAAGACGGTCTAGTCAAGATGCAGCACTGGTATATTTGAAGCGAAGTGATTAATTTGTGGTGGTGTACCATTCGAGACAAGCACAGGACACCAGACCAGTCTCTCAACTTGAACATGATTTCATGCTGCACATGTGACGCCGATAATGCTGTGAGGTGGTATGGGTGTATTTAAGCGTTTGGTGCGCAGGGCGACATGTGCCTGCCTTGAAGAAAGAGGGAGGAGAGGAAGAGAAGAAAAAGAGGATAAAAAATCAAGAAAAAATAAGAAAAAACTTGAGATATAATATTAATATGATCATCTATATTCTACGTGCATATCGGTAGCACGCCCATCTTGTCTCAATCACGACTCACGACTCGCAACTCCGACAATATGCGACATGACGTGCGACACGTGACACGCGACTTGCGACCGACACACGGCCCGTGACGTACGTAGTCCATGACAATAACGGCTACGACAAATCACTCGTAATGCATGACACACAGTCACGAGGCCTAGTCTGCTTTGTGATTTGGGGGGACAGCAGGCAGCGGTTGGTGCGGCGCGGAATGCATTTGAGTGTGCGATCGACTTGGGCGGCATTTCGAGTCGGACACGATTTACCGTGACGCAACTGCGTCTGTTGCACGATTTCGACTTTCTTTCGAGTTTGACACGATTTCCTTGACACCACATCGATCCGGACAGAATGATGCAATGGATCTCCCCCCTCAACCATGTCTGCGCGACAAGCTCGCCCATTTCGAGCTCATGAAGAAACTGACCGAGGACTCGGACGACTCGGACGATGGAGATGGCCTCGCCGCACGACGGCGACAGGACCGAGAGCACTGCATGCGCTTCTTCGTGCATGGCCCAAGCCGAGGTGTCGCCGGCGTCCTCTCTCGACCAGAAAACACGGCCGCGGAAGCTGAGTGTCCTATCGGGTCGAACTTCACGGCAGGCAACGACCAACGCCATTACCCACTCTCCCGAGAAAATGACGCAACGACGACGGCGGCGGCGGCGACGACAACAACACCCATCATCAAAGCCACGCAACCACATCTCATGCGCCCCCGGGCGCGTGAGCCCCCCGTCGCAGATGGCGCAGACGAGACCGTGATTCCTGACACTCGACGCGTGAACAAGACGACGCAGCACCACCATCATCGACTACTTCAGACGCCCTTGCCCGTGCCCTCTTTCCGTCTGTCGAAACAAGGAGACAGCTCCATGGCGATGGCGATGGACATGGACATGTCGATGGATTCACCGTCTCTTGGGGCAAAAAATAAGAGCAAGAAACGAAAACGAAAGAGTGGCGAGAGTCAGCGCGTGAATCTCCGGCCTGAGGGGGAACAAATCTTCAAGGGTCTGCGGTTCTATTACGTCCCCAATGATGATGTTGCGCCGGTGCGGAGGCTGCGGATCGGCAAGGCGCGTGAGTTTGGGGCATTCTGGACGAGAGAGGCCTCGGAGGCAACGCATGTCATTGTTGATAAGGACATTTCGTATGTGGATGTTGAGAAGATGATTGAGGAAGAGATGGGAGCGGGAGCGGGAGCGGGAACCAGAGTCGTGGTCAATGAAGAGTATCCCGTTGATTGTATTCGCTTTCGATCGCTGCTTGATCATCGGCAGAAGAAGTACTTGGTTCCTGGACAGATGCGTGAAAAGGAACCGTCCGAGAAGGACGAGCCCACGACGGAAGGAGACGCGTGTCAACACAAGGTTGTCGCGGTGGCTGAAGAACCGACAGGTCGCTCAGATGCATTGACAGATTCTCTCAAACGACAAGTGAAGCCGCCGCCGCAGCGTCGCACGACCAGGAGATCTGGCCGTCTTACGGACCTGGGCACGGAGTTGGCGGACCACGAGACTACGGGTGATGGACGAACTATTGTAACCACGACCCGTTTGGACATTGAAAAAAACGCCACGACCAACATGGAGAAGGCAGTGGGCAAGAAAAGTGACTCGGAGCAGCACGGCAGCGACGAATTGGCACAGTACATTACGATGATGCAGGAGTTTAAAAATCTGCCGCTGGACAACGACGAAGACGATGAGGTGCGGTCTGCTGCGGGCGACCAACCTGAACGGCGGTCTGAAGAAGAAGGAGGTGGAGAAGAAGAAGAAGAAGAAGAAGAAGAAGAAGAAGAAAGAGAAGAAGCACGCTCGGAGTCGGATGACCTTGACCAACACACTTCCAAGCGCATCAAAAAGAACGACCACGACGCGCGGACGAGAAAGACATCCCCGCGCATCGAAGAGCACTTTGCCTGCCACCAGGCCGGTCCTCTGCACGCCGACGCGGACAACCCCAACGCGCGAACGATTGAGGTCCTCCAAAGCATGGCAGACTACTACGACCGCATCAACGACCACTGGCGCTCGACGGGCTACCGCAAGGCCATCACCACGCTCAAGAGACACAAGGTCAAGATCACGTCGGAGCAGCAGGCCCTTCGGCTCCCGCACATTGGGCAGCGGATCGCGCAGAAGATTGAGGAAATCTCCACGACAAACGAGCTGCGACGACTCAAGTACGCCGAGGAAGAAGACGAGCCCGCCAACCGTGCCCTGCAGCTCTTCCTGCAGATCTACGGCGTGGGCACGCAGCAGGCGCAGCAGTGGCTTTCGAGGGGCTACCGGACACTGCGCGACCTCAGGACCAGGGCCAAGCTCAACCCCAGCCAGCAGATCGGCATCGACCACATTGACGACCTGAACAGTCGCATCCCGCGGCACGAAGTCGAGGCCCTGGGCGCGCATGTCCGGCGAGCGGCGGCCAGGGTCGACCCATCGCTCGAGGTCATCATCGGGGGAAGTTACCGTCGCGGGGCGCCCACGTCCGGGGACATTGATTTCATCGTCACGAAGCCGGACACGACGTGCCCGGAGCAGCTCCAGCCGTCCTTCACGGAGCTCCTCCGCGTGCTGACGGCGGAGGGCTTTCTCACCGCCCGGCTTGCCCAGTTCCACCCGCGCTCGGGGTCCTCGTCGTCCAGGGGCACGATATTCCACGGATGCTGCGTTCTCCCCCTGTCCTCGACGGGCGCGGCGAGCGAGAGCGAGAAGACGGATGAGAATCAGCAGCCGCAGCCGCAGCCACAGCCACAGCGACCCCTCTGGCGACGCATCGACTTCCTGCTCGTCCCAGAGTCGGAGAGGGGCGCCGCGCTGATCTACTTTACGGGGAATGACATTTTCAACAGGAGCATGAGGTTGCTGGCGCGGAGGAAGGGCATGCGCTTGAGTCAGAGGGGGCTGTACAGGCGGGAGGCGGGCGAATCGGGGGGTTTGGTGGAGGGGAGGTGCGAGAGGAGGATCTTTGAGGTTCTGGGCGTGCAGTGGCGGGAGCCGGGGGAGAGATGGTGCTGAGTTTTTTGGGATTGTGAGGAGGGAGATGGCTGGCTTGGTCATGCGGAACGTTTTTAAAAGACTCCGTACGATGGATGGGCGCCCGAATATTTGTGTAGGAAAAAAAAAAAGAGAGAGAGACTTATATCCTATCTCTCCATAACTACAATGGCCTCAACGTAACGGGGGTCTCTGCATTCGTGTTTATCCACGCATTGACAGTGGCAGCCCAGACGCCAAGACGTCAATCACATGCAACGCGGAAGCCAGAACAAGCCGCCAGGCCAGACGCACAAGTACCGAGCGCCAAGTACCGAGCACCGCTAGATCTGGCGCCGCGTGGACATGTGCCAGCCGTACCGTCTCCGCCAATGGCCAGACGAGGCCTGGAGGAGCGCCATGTCACTGGCGGCCCCATGCAAGCATCCACCGCGTCTGGTCCCTGCCGAGGTTCCGTGTCCCCCGTCTCGAGTCTCGAGCTCTTCCTGCCACAAAGGCAAGCTGCTATCATCGAATGCCGCTGTCCGCGAACCCTCGAACCGCAGCCATTCTTGCCGCGAACGAACCCTCATGCTCCTGCGCCGCTCTGCACTGACGTCCCTGTCCGAGACAAAACGGCCCGCCTGCGCTGGCCATTCCCGTCCGAGACGCCCACGCCGCGTCCGCGCTATTCGTCTCGCCTCTTTGCCTCGGCACAGAACATCGGGTCGTCATGGCCTCGTCGCTCGTGGGCCTCAAGGTACGCTCGCTGCATTGCCGTGGCACGACGTGGTCGGAGAGGAAATTTGACAAGCATTTCTTAAACTAACCAACACCCTACCAAGACCGCCCTGGAGAATATGCTGCTCGATCCGCGCTACCACGATGTGCTCGCGCTGCTCAAGACGGCGCGCAATGGTGCCGTGTATGGGACTAAAGTGCGGTTTCCGCATGCATTGGTGTGAGTTTTGATGTATAGATATATTCTACTCCTGTGGTTGTATGGTTTGTGCAGGAAGAAGAGAAGAGATTTGCAAGAGGAGGGTATAAAGAAGAGAGTATATTTAAGGAAAAAAAAAGGAAGAAATCAATTTTACTATGCAAAAACTAATCACAAACCACTTCTAGGATGATTTTCCTCTTCCGATCCGGAACGTATGTTCGAGCCTCACCTGTCGTCAAAGAATACAACCCGCATCGTCACCTCTTGTCCCAGCATTGAACCAAAGAGCAATAGACTCGGTGTCGCGGATCGCGCTGACTTGTACCCGCGCAGCTTCCGACAAAAGGTCGCGCTCGTGCTGAGAGCCACCAAGAAACATGCGCTGAATCTGGCGCGCTTCGCCACGATATATAAAGGGACGACGTTGGCTCTGAAATACTTTGGTCCGAACCAGGGCAAGGAAGGTGCGTTTTTTTGTTGTGTGGTTTTTTGTCTGTCTTCTTCTTCTTTTTTTTTTCTCCAGAATTTTCAAATTTGAGAACAAAAAGTCACTCGGAAAAGAGGTTTGATCGCTAAATCATCTCTCAGGCCCCTACGACACCTTTATCGGCGGCCTCCTCGGCGGCTACATCGTCTTCGGCCAACGCTCCAAGCGCAGCGGCAAGGTCTCCTCGGTCAGCCAACAGATTGTCATCTACATCTTTGCGCGCGTCGCCCTGGCGCTGGCCCGCCTCGCCGTCAAGCCGGGGCATGGCCTCCCCGTCGTGTCGGACGAGCCGCTGTCGTCGCGAATCAGTCACTACGCCTGGCCGGCGTTTGCGTCCCTGTCCTGGGGCATGGTCATGTGGCTGTTCAAGACGCACCCGGAGGATCTGCAGTCGAGTCTGCGCAGCAGCATGACGTATATATACAAGGATTGCGACGAGTGGGATTCGTTGCGCACGCTGTTGTGGCATAATAAATGAGGGCGCTGGGATGTTATGTTGTGTTTCCTATTGGGGTCTGGTTGGACATGCCTGACGGCTGGAAAGTGCTTTACGCGTTGGCAGGAGCAAGAACTCGGGCTTGAGGGCATGATACAGGCCAAAGGCGCGGAGGCCTGTGGAGGAGGCTTGTGGAGGAGGAGAGTACTTGGGTGAGGTTGTTTGATGTATCTTGCTTTTTCTCTTCTCTTCTTCTCGTTCTTTCCTTTTCTTCAAAGAATTTTTCAGGCATAGCATGATGACGAGAGTGGCACGGGTACATATGTGTATATAGATTGTACGGTTCAAGTCGAGGAACGCGGCGGATGGGTGTGCACATATCCTGAGGAAATGGGGCGAGATATAGAGTGGTCTGGTCGGTTGCGGTTGGTTGCCGTTTTCATGGGTTGGACATGGGAAATCGAGGGCCTGGATGGCCATGGTGATTCATCGATGACGGTTTACGCGTAGTTGCTGATGGTCGACTGGCATTCAACCACGCGATATTTCTCCATTTTCTTGGGTGTTGAAAAAGAGCCCACGTTTCTCACGCTCGCAATCGTGAGACCCACCAGTGCGTCACGTCAGTCGTCACCAGCTGGCAGCTGGCAGCTGGCACTGTCACTGTCACTGTCATTGCCACTGCCACTGCCACTGTCCCGCGGCCGCTACAGCTGCCCGTGCCCCACAGAGCTTGGAGCTCCGACAACAACCAGACGTCGATTGTCCTTCGGTCTGCGTGCCATCAAGACTCTTGCACCGTCTCGTGCCAACATTGAACTGCAGCCACAACAGAGACACAGAGAAACAGAAGCACGAAAGGAAACGCATCGCTCACCATCGTCACGATAGAGCCCGCATCGTCCATGGCTCCCAGTGCCAAGGTCGTCGAGGCCCTCGCCCGAGCCGAAGCCTTGTCCGGAGAGAAAAGCGCGGCATACGAAGCCCTCCTCGCCGACCTCAATACCCTGTCCCCCTCACCGGCCACCATTGCCGTCATCGCCGACGACCTCAATGCCACGGCCGACTCCTTCCTCAGCCAGTCGCTCGGCGTGGTGGCCACGCGCGCCATCCTCCGCAGCTTCGTCTCCACGCTCGAGCACCTCCGCAACGAGGACCTCTGGATCCAGGTCGGCACCCGCACCCTCTCGGTCCTCACCTCGCAGCAGCAGCAGCCGTCGTCGTCGTTCCTCGAGGCCGCCGCCGCGCTATGCGAGCTCGTCGCCACGGCCCACGAGACCAACGAGGACTTCCGCGACGCCGCCACCGTGCTCGCCGAGATGCCCCTCGATAGCACGCAGCGCAAGGTGACGGACGAGGAGAAGGCCAAGGTCTGGGTGCGCATTGTCCGCAATTACCTCGAGGTGGACGACTCAGCCGCCGCGGAGACGTACATCAACAAGCTCAAGAACATCATGCACGTCATTGTCGACCAGGACCTGCTGCTGCACTTCCGCCTCTCCCAGGCGCGTATCCAGGATGCCAAGAGGGAGTTCCTGGCCGCCGCCCAGCGGTACCACGAGATCAGCTTGTCGGCGGCCATCGCCGACGACGAGCGCCTGCACACGCTGGGCATGGCCATCAAGTGTGCCATTCTGGCGCCCGCCGGGCCCCTGAGAAGTCGCATGCTGGGGAGACTCTACAAGGACGACCGGGCCGTGCAGCTGCCCGAGTTCGGCATGCTGGAGAAGATGTTTCTCGACCGTCTGCTGTCTCAGGCCGAGGTAGACCTGTTCGCGAAGGGCCTGCAGCCGCACCAGCTGGCCAGGACGTCGGACGGGTCGACGGTGCTGGCCAGAGCCGTCGTCGAGCACAACCTGCTAGGCGCCTCGAGGCTGTACCGCAACATCGGCTTCGAGGCCCTGGGCTCGCTGCTGGGCCTCGACGCCGACCGGGCCGAGGAGACGACGGCCCGCATGATTGAGCAGGGCCGCCTGGTCGGCCGCATGGATCAGCTCGACGGCATCGTCTGGTTCGAAGGCGCCACGGAGGCCTCGGGCGAGAAGGGCAGCGGGAGAGCAGATGTCGTTACCGGCAAGCAGATGCGTCGATGGGATGCAAATGTCGAGAGCCTGGCCGAGGAGCTCGAAAACGTGACGAATTCCTTGCAAAAGGAGTTTCCTGTAAGTTGCACGCGCATGCGCGAGCTGCTATTCTTTTCCCTTTTTTTTCTTCTTTATATTTTTAAAAGAAGAAATGAATTAAAAAAAGAATTCATACGGAAATAAATCAATAAATTGAAAAAAAAAGAAAAAAAAAAGAATACAAGAGAAGAGAAAGAAAAAGAAGAAGAAAAGATTGGCAGAAGAAAAGCCTATTGCTGACCGTTCACGACGTAGGACTTTGTCGCAGCCAATCTCGTTGTTTGAATCGTGAGCCGTATACCATATTTTTCTTCCTCTACTTTTTTGTTTGTTTTCCCGTTTTTCTACTTCTTTTTCATCTCTACCAACAAAAAACAACAATGCACAAGGTATCCTGGTCGGCGTTCAAGGCGGGATACACGAGACGGAGTACAGACATGGGACAGAATCACGTCTATGGGTGCGGAGCTCTATATATGCTTTACTAGCCGTCTAGGCACTCGACATCATGGCACTCCCGCGTTTCGCGGCTTCACTTGCCCGGGACGCTCAGTACAGATCCTTCTTTCGCACAACCACATATCCCTCGCTCAGTATGTTTGGATCCCCACCTTCTTCCTCCAGCACGACATTCTCATTCGTCAAAGCCAGTCCCCGATGCGACGGCTTTGGAGCTGCCGCCGCCGCCGCCGCCTGCTCCTGCTGCGCCAGGGCAAACGCGGCGAGGAAGCCCTCGGCAATGTGTCGGCCCATCCAGTCGTAGCCCTGCGCGGTCAGATGAAGTCCGTCGTCCCAGTACCGTTCATTATCTTGCTCCGACAGCGAGTGGTAGGGGAGCTTGGAATGGAGATCGAATGTGTAGCTGTGGGGTTGGAAGTAAGCGCTTGGGATGAGATTGCAAGATTGGTGAATGTGTACATTTCTTGTGCACGACAGGCAGCAGAAAATAAAGAACGAATTGAAAAAGATGTGCAACAAAAACGATGTGCAAGAACAAAGACAAATGAGAGGGGGGGGGAGGGGGGGTAACTCGGGGACGGAAAAAAGGAAAGCTGGGACGGGGGCAAGGCTCACAAATTTCGTTCCTTGTGATTTCGTATCAACTCATTCACCTTGTCTCTATCCTCAACCACGCACGCAGGTCTGGCTTTGGATTCCGGCACCGTGAGAGCAAGGACCTTGCTGCCCATGCCGAGCGGCACGGCCCAATTCAACCGAAAGGCTTCGTACATGCTTGTCGGGGGCACTCGGTACGCCAAATCACTGGTGAGGGGTGATGATTTAGAAGCAAAGTAGGAAAAGGAAGAGAGGTACGGGCATCAGTCTCCTGTTCCTTGCGTGAAGTTTGGAAGGAGGAACAGGGACGATGGGGAGAGAATATATACTTTGTGCCTGCTAGGATAATCACCCAGTCGTAGTTGCGCTTGCTGCCTATATGTTTTTTTTTTAATCAACAAGAGTTTAGTGATTGAGAAGGGCCAAGAAAGTCACGGTGGAAAACCAGTGCAGATCATAAAAGGGGAGGGAGGAGACAAGAAGAGAGGAGACAAGAATATAGGAGAGGAAGAGACAAAAAAAGCAGATACCTACATTCTTGTTTTAGCCTCTCGTTAAAGGGCGTCCAGGCACCGACGTCTCCGGGCTTGCCACTGTGGTGCACGTCGATGGTCATGTGTGGGAGGGCGGCTTGGACCACGGCCGTGAAGGTTATCGAGTAGGGATGGAAGGCCATGCCGAAGTCGTGAAAGCCGGCGGTGAGGGAGTCGCCGAAGCAGAGAATCTGAAGGGAGTTGTCGGTCATTTTTATGGATTCTTTTCCTTTCGTGGCTTTGTCCTTTCTTTGTGTCTCCTTCTTGAGGGAGGGGGGGTCTCGTCTGCGTCGTAGGCACATGGAGTTGGGATATGGTTCTAATACGGTGCCATGACGGTTTACGGTTAGAGACGGATGGGCGGAGGACAGAGAGAAAGGACATGGCTTGGCTGGGCAGACTGCTTGTTGCTGAGTGCTGAGTGGCTGGTTGGTTCATGGGCGACGGCAACTGACACTGGCACTGGCACTGGCAGACTTGTTCTGTGAGAAAATGGGAAAGAGGGGCCCCTTGTTGGTTGGCCGGCGCGTCCCTGCGGCTTCATGTTTGCTTCTTCCAGCCCCGAGCTGGCTGTTGGCGGTTGACGGCTTGATCTTGATCGGCGCAGCCCAGACATGACATCGGGGAGCGCAGGCACCGGGCGCCGGCGGGTGACGCTATCCCCGGGTACACCCAGTGCAGCCGCACGCTAGAGAGGCCAGCGCCGGCATCTATGACTGACTGACTGATTGTCCGCTTGCGTGTCAGATTGATCATTGATGTCTGTCTGTCTGTCGTCTACATGTGGTCTCGTTGACGGTGCAGTTGAGACCATCTGCCCCACTCGCCTGTTTCGCTGGCCCCGCTGCTATTGGCCGGCTGGCGGTAAGCAGGTGACTGGTGTGGGAGCAGCGACATGTAGGCGCAACATTGTGTACAACATTCGAGTTCCGACCCTCACTCTCATCACCGAGTGAGCGATTCTGCGACAGAGTCCATCAAACTACAGCCATGCTATTTTTGACCGCACGAGTGCTTCCAGGGTGGACCACAACGTCTTGTCTTCAGTACAGGGTGCCTAGTCGACGAGGCTAGTGGACCACTCATATACGGCTTAGCGCCTCGCCCCGCTGATAACGTGGCTTATGAACCCGCGAACCAGACCAGCAGAAGTCTAAGCATTCACTGGCAACCAACCAATACCCCGCTAGGGCGACTGGTCTTGGGTTTTTTTTTTTTTTTTTTTTTTTTTTCTTGGGCCTGGTTTATTATTATTGTTATTCTTTTTTTCTTTTTCCCGCACTCGCATCCCGCGCCATTCCATCGCATCTTCAACCAGCATAATCGCAAGACTACGTCTTGACCTCACGCAGTTGAACACAATCTCTGCCCCGGAGTCAGCGTCAGCGTACACCCCACACCATGTCTGGAACCCAGAAGCTCGCCATTCTGTCCGTCTATGACAAGACTGGTCTGTTGGACTTGGCCAAGGGCCTGATCAAGCAGAATGTCCGAATCCTGGCGTCTGGCGGCACTTCTCGCATGATTCGCGATGCCGGCATGCCTGTTGAGTATGTATAGAGATGGGTTCCTACTTGCTGTATACGGCTCGATTTTGTTCCCAAGCATTGGGGAGGAAGCAAATCCAAAACCATAAAAAAAAAAAAACAAAAAAAAAAAAAAAAACAAAAAAAAAAAAAAAAAAAAAACAAAAAAAAAAAAAAAAACAGCTAACACCTTCCAACAGGGACGTCAGCGCCATCACAAAAGCACCCGAGATGCTGGGCGGTCGGGTCAAGACCCTGCATCCCGCTGTCCACGGCGGCATTCTCGCCCGCAACCTCGAGTCGGACGAAAAGGACCTCGCCGAGCAAGGCATCGCCAAGGTTGACTACGTTGTTTGCAACCTGTACCCCTTCAAGGATACCGTCGCCAAGATCAACGTCAGCATCCCCGAAGCCGTCGAGGAGATTGACATTGGCGGCGTGACTCTCATTCGCGCGGCCGCCAAGAACCACTCCCGCGTTACCATCCTCAGCGACCCCAACGACTACGCCGGCTTCCTCAACGAACTTGAGCAGGGAGACATCACCGACGCCAGCCGGAACCGATACGCCCTCAAGGCATTCGAGCACACGGCCGATTACGATACCGCCATCTCAGCCTTCTTCCGCAAGGAATACGCGACCAACGGCGAACAACACCTGGCCCTGCGCTACGGAGCCAACCCTCACCAGAAACCCGCTGCGGCCTATACCCTCTCGGACAAGCTGCCCTTCAAGGTTCTCTGTGGCTCCCCCGGTTACATCAACCTGCTTGACGCTCTCAATGCCTGGCCGCTGGTCAAGGAGCTGAAGCAGGCCCTGGGCAAGCCCGCCGCTGCCAGCTTCAAGCACGTCTCCCCCGCCGGTGCCGCTATTGGCCTGCCCCTGACTGCCGACGAGCGCAAGGTCTACTTTGTCAACGACATTGACGGCATCGAGACGTCGGCTCTGGCCCAGGCGTATGCCCGTGCCCGCGGAGCTGACCGTATGAGCAGCTTCGGCGACATGATTGCCCTCAGCGACATTGTCGACGTCCCCACCGCCAGCATCATCTCCAAGGAGGTATCTGACGGTGTCATTGCCCCCGGCTACGAGCCCGCCGCGCTCGAGATTCTCAAGAAGAAGAAGGGCGGCAGGTACCTCGTCCTGCAGATCGACCCCGACTACAACCCCTGCCCGACCGAAACCCGAACCGTCTACGGCATTACCCTCCAGCAGCACCGCAACGATGTCGAAATCTCCCCCAAGTCCTTCGGCACCGTCATCACCCCCAAGAATGCCGGCCCCGTCCCCGAAGCCGCCGCCCGCGACCTCACCATCGCCACCATCACCCTCAAGTACACGCAGAGCAACTCGGTGTGCTACGCCGTCAACGGCCAAGTCGTTGGCCTCGGCGCCGGTCAACAGTCCCGCATCCACTGCACGCGTCTCGCCGGTGACAAGGCCGACAACTGGTGGATGCGTTTCCACGAGCGCGTCCTCGGCATCAAGTGGAAGAAGGGCACCAAGCGTCCCGACAAGAGCAACGCCATTGACCTGCTTGTCAGCGGCGAGCTGCCCAAGTCCGGTGCCGAGCGTGAACTCTTTGAGGCCACCTTTGAGGAGGTCCCTGCCGCTTTTACCGATGAAGAGAGGGAAGCCTGGATGAAGCAGCTCAAGAATGTCTGCGTATCTAGCGATGCTTTTGTATGTGTTGCCTGTTCTTTTCTTGTCAAAACGAGAAAAAAAAAAAAAAAAAAAAAAAAAAGAGA